>JAEUWN010000071.1:0-61055 GCA_018524465.1 Podaxis pistillaris | reverse complement strand
TAAAGAAATAGAAAACATATTTGCAAGTAAAGAAAACTACTCGACGTTGGCGTAAATCATAACACCAAAGGAGTTATGTGTATCTTGATCTGGACATGTAGTATAGCAATCACCCTAGTATTTAGGTAGCTCATAAAGTAAGTAGAACTTAGCTTTATGATCACTTGTACATAGTGTGAGAATAGCAAGTCTCCCTTCTGCTCTATCTTCTTGCCATGTGAGAGTTCTACCTGCCTTGACAGGATAACTGGCATAACAGCTAAACCTCTGGAGTGGCCTGTGACCTTACAAGTTGTATCTCTCCTTTGGCAGTCCCTGCAAGATCTCCAACCAGCCTCTAGTTCACTAGGTGAACAGACAGGTGTTCTGCTTAGGAACTTAATAGTGTTGGGTTGTCTTAGGACAGTATCTCTCTGCACTGGTGTGATGTCCATACTGTGCCTAAGTAACAGAATTGTAAAGCTCTACACTTCCACTCTTTACTCTTCTCTTTTTGTCTTTGTGGCTATGAGTTTACCAAAGTCTCCTGTGAAACAACTTCAGTGGAGCATCCTCTGACCTTTTGTCTGGACTATTGTCCAACACATCTCATCTACCTCTACCTATAACTAGGTGCACTCCATCCAATCCATATCCCTGACTTCCTCCTCCTTCCTACTGACCTTTCTCTGACTCCCACTTTCATGATGTTACAGCCTAAACTGTTTTCAGTCATGAAAGTAGTATCTAGATTATAATACAATCAAGTTTTACAGCTAGAATAACAGACTATGAACCCACACTAGAAGAAGCCTCAGCACCTCATGAGGATCAATCCAGTAGTATAGTCTAGGCACCTAGATCAGGAAAACTGTACTAACTAGATACATCCATACACTGTTTATTTGGTATTATTACTGAAGTCAGGATTATATTACTGAAGACTACTCATCAATCACATCCTCATGAGGATTCTTTCTTGTGTGAAGCAACACTAGGGATTATCTTGTTCAGTAGTATGCTTAGCTGCCACTATGTACCCAAAGACCTAGATCAGCTATGACCTCAGTAGACAAAGTCTGAGTCAGAAGAGAGACTACCTAACTAAGGGATCAATGCATCATCTCAGTAGAAGTGATTCACTGACCTCATGAGATGCCAACTGAGCAACTCATTGACAGTCAGTGATTCAAATCAGCTTAGTGAGGAACATGGAAAATGAAGATTCATAATACTATCAGGTCAGGAATGATAAATAGTATTATACATACAGTAGACTTGGTCAGCCAAAAGCTGATAAATATCATATGTGTGTACTTTACTAATCCCATGTATGCAGTAGAAATGCATATACATTCACTACTAGAACACCCTATTGGGCAGAGGACAATGTAGATTATAAATTATATGACTCTGTACTTATATGTGTAGTCTTTTGTTGAGTCGGAACATTGTAACACTAGATTGTAATCACCCCCAACTTACAATATAAAATCCCCTTGATGACACAGGGTAAAGCAAGGGAATTCCTGCTGAGCTTTGCTTAGAGGGTTGTTGTATATTTGATGATCACTGAGTGATAGTTAAGTATTTATAGGAGTTTTCTTCAGTCAATGTGACCTACTAGCAAGAGCTAGAACAAAGACCTAGTAGTTCTCCCAGAAGTTTCCATAAGTTGAGAATCAAGAGTTAGCCTTAGTAGGGTTAACTAGGAATACATCACAGCTGTGTATCACTGGTCAGAGCACTCATCAGTATGAGTCAGTATATTTCTAGTAGTAGCAAGGGATTACTCTTGCTACCTTTAGTTCTTTGGTACTTGTGTATTGTAGTGATGCTATGTCAGAGACTTGTCAATCTAAGAACAAATAGTCTAGTTCAGTCTTGAACTAGGAAATCACTGAGACCACCTTGCAACAGCATCCTAGAAGTACTCATGTTAAGGAAAGACAATGCCAAGCACATATACATCCTCTCATACCTTCACAACTCCTATTTCTTCTTTAATATTTCTAGTGAGTGTTTCAACCTCATATCACTTTATTATCTCTTTTTCTGAATCAGAGTTCCCCATGAACTTGCTAGGGTATGGCTTTTGGCAATACTATTTTTATATTTTGTTTCCACATTTCCTCCTATTATTATTATATTTCATAGTATTTCATTTGCTGCCCTATCATCTGGAGCCCACTGTGAGGGGGAGTTTCAGTTTTGGTTGAGGTAGTAGTGTGATACTTTTTATTTTTCTTTTATTTTTCTTTTATTTCCAGTCTAGTGACCATACATCTGTACAGGGGTAACCCATACTATAGAGCAAAGAGGTCTTTTACAGACTTAGTAGATGACAAGCAAGTTGCTGCACTGGAACAGGGCAGATGAATGTGAAACTCACAGAAAGCCAGTTTATCACTGATATTAGACAACCCAGAGCATCCCTTAGGTCACCTGATTAGAAGGTTGTGAGCACCATCTAGTGTCCTTTCAAATACCAGTTCTACAGAAATAAAAATAGAGCTCAGTTCACTATCTGAACCAAGTATTTCACTTGATCCTACAACATCAAGTAGACAGATGATACTAGGTCAGTTCAACCCATTTGTGAGTACCAGTTCACAACCACAGTATTTGGTGTGACCATTGAATAATAACCCAGCTAGTATTACCAGTCATACAAACTCTAGCAGCAAAATGACAAAGGCACTACACATGCCTCAGCCATTCACAAATGGTGCACCCAGATGGGATGGACACTCATCCACTCTTAAAGATTATACATGGCAATTAAATAGCTACTTTGAAATCTCAGAGGTCAATAGTGATGCTGAGAAAATCAAATGGGCTGTCTGCTATTTAGAACCAGAACTATGTGAGGAATGGGTTAGTCTCCCTGAATACACAGGTGCAGACCAGGACATGTTCATATATAAGATTAATAAAGACTATGGAGGGGCTCTCAATGATGACCAAGGTCATGTTGAGGATCTTCACAACCTATGCAGAGAATACAGTGGTATCATGCTACATGATGCAGATGATTTAATTGCTTTCAAATGAAAGTTTAACTATATTGCAAATAAGTGTCTAACAGATCCTACAGTAGTATCTAACAGAGAGTTAGTCAAAGCATTCATCAGGATGCTCAGCCCAGACTTCCACAATGCCTTGAATACCAGACTTAGTATTCAAGGAACATTAAAGTTAATCAGCAAGGCAAGAGCTGCATTGAAGACCCTTATGAAATTAAGGAGGTCATGGACAAGGTAGTTGAATTGGTTAGTGGAAAAACCATTGCCCACATGCTACAGTATGAATGCAGATATGGGCAAGCTGAGACATTTTTGTGAAACTTGGTACTGCATATGAAGTGAGAGCTTATGGAGCCTGCAGTCACATTAAGTACTGATATAAAGTCAGTTCAACAAGAAGTGAACTGTCTGAAAGATATTATGGAATTGAACCAATGCAAGCTGCAAAGCTTGCTTGATTCACTAAAGACTGTTACAGTCTCAGCTATATTTAGTACACACTACTCAGCCTACCATTTCATACAGTGTTTCATCCCCTGTCTTAGTCACCCACTGACTCATTCCTGACTCATCTGTTGTTTCACCTATTATTATCCCCCTCCTTCACAGTATATAAAGCCTAGGTAGTACACCTGTATTTCTTATGCTTTACCAACTAGTTCTTTCCCCTTTGCTCATCCTCAAGTCTTTGCCTAGTTGCAACCTGAGTTCATACAAAGGTCATAACATTTGGTAAAGCATCACCAACTCACCTTGCAATGAGGGTCAACCAGGAGTGCTTGACTGGGGCTCAATCAGGAGCATTACTACAGCTCAACTAGGAGTGTTTACCAAGGCCCACCAAGGGGCAACATCAGTGCTCAACTAGGAGTGAGGCTCACTGTATGAGCAGAAGCAACATCTGGCAACAAAACAGTCAAGAAGGAACACCAGCACTGTACAGCCTAGGACAGACCAGGGAACCATCAGTGGCAGAGGCACCAAGGCATCAGAGTAAGGGCATTAGTAGGCTTTTGGTCAAGGTCGGTGAGGATCAAGTAAGCGGCTGGAGGTTGCATTCGCAGAATTTGAGGGATAATTTCTATCCAATTCACAGGCAGTCGCTCAAGGGCTTTCCACATATTTCGAGTCTGGAAGCGGGAAGAACATGAGCATTGTATTATTTGGATAACGAGATGCTCATCAGTATGTTCGTCTAGCTTGCCATTTATAATCATCTCGGATATCAAGTCGTCGGTCACGACTTTATCCCAGGTCCTCCCAACGCCTCGGGGTACAATTGTTATTGTCTCGTTAAATACCTTGATCCCGTCCGTAAAGAAGGCACGAACTAATGAGAACTTTGCAAGATTTGTGTTTCAGAGATAGCCATCACGCAAGAGGTCAGAGGAGAAAGGAAACTTGCGATTATGGTTATACATAACATTGCAAAACATACTAAAAGTCACCTCCCAAATCCTCATCATCCAACTCGCCTTCTTGAATTTCCTTCGCCAACTCTTTCTCCCGCTCCCTAGCCCCTTCAGCCGCGGCCAACTCCTTTCTATGCGCGTTAAGTGGGTAACGCATGGCCTATGATACACGCATAGTCAAGTATCGTTCGCACCAGGTCACAACAATGAGACCTACCTTAACGCTTTGGTTATGCAAATCCAGACAAAATGCGATTCTCCTGCCAAACACGTCGCTAACCTCGGGTCCGTAACCCCCCTTCTGGCCTGCACATTCCATCCAACCGTTCTCGTGAACAATCCTGCCTTCAATGACCCCATCGCGGATAGCCTTGCCGACGATATATTCCGCATCTTCCTCAGAATCAAGGTGGAGTTTGTGACAAATATCACGGAGAGAGATGCGCGAGTATGAGAGAGAAAGACGACGGATTCCTGTCTTGATGACGTTTTGTCGGAGACGGAGGATGAGGGTGTAAGTCTTGTCAGTCATGAATTGCGTGGCATGTTTGGAGAGCGTTGCCTGGAATTGTGAGAGGGAACCAGTGCGAACAGCTGCGAGGTGAACATGTGTGAGCAGTTCGGCATTGCGTTGGCGGAAGGTCTTGGTACAAACCTTTGACAATGTCGAAGTAGGCTATCAAAGCTTTCTCCAGGACTGGATGCCTGAACAGCGTCCGGTCAGGAATGTCACCCATCAACAGCTCCACAACAATGAAAAACTTGTGCACGGCTTGATAGAAACCAGGCGCAGTTTTTGGTTGAGGTGCACGTCGGATAGCCTGTTGCAGGTTTCGATGCGCCTCAGAGTAGTTGAGTTGGACGACCTTGATACGGCCAAGGTAGTAGTGGTACCGGGCATACTGAGGATTGCTCGCACTGGTCGGGAAGGTGGTCTTTGACACGAGTTTGTCTGCTTGGTCGAAGAGACTATATTGGATATAGTTACGAAGAAGGCAGTTGATAAGGGCTGCTTGGGATTCATCGTCATGTCTAAGCGATGCGGTACGCTGGGCAGAAAGTAGGAGCCTTGTGAATTGGGAGATAAGTAAAGTGAGGGCGAGACGAAAGGAAGGATAGGTACATACGGTCGGGCATCAGCAAGCTCCCCGCCGAGCTCATAGGCTCGATCAACTGCATACCAGACTTTGGCAGCGATAGGGTCCATACTCCTCCGGTTCAGTTGCAAGATCTTTTCACCTGTCTCCTGCGCTAGCTGCAATGCCTTTCCGTAGGTCTCCGACGAGTTGAGCAAAGTGTAGATGATCAGCAAGCGGAGGTATATCTCCACTTCTGGTACGGGTTCTTGTGTCTTGGGCAGGGAGTCAATGTCCATGGATGACGCAGAGTCGGAAGACCCTGGAAGCAAGGAAAGGAGGGATTTCCTGGTGGCACTATCTACCAAGCCAGCCCAATCAGAAGATCTAGTTGGACGACAAGTCGAAAGAACAGACTCACCTTTAGGGTAGATTTCTTCAACGGCATTTCTCAGAACAGTCGCGCCCGTGCGTCGCCGCAAGGCTGTGAGCGACTTCAGGACCCGATGTGTGAAACGAGGTTCAAGCGTCGAGACGGCTTTATCAATTAACGCAGCATTGGACTTGATTTCTGCGAGGGGTGTGGGAGGCGGTGGGGGAGTCTTGGCATCTTCTTTCTTCTCCTCTTCCTTCTTTGCGTCTTTAGCGTTCATCTCGACGTTGGTCATGGCGATGTGGTAGAGTGGTCAAGTCTAATTTGAAGACGCGTATTCCCCTGGACGCGTCAGCTGCTGCTTGCCATGTTTGGTAGCCAGCGCCTGTAAGGTTCTGACAAATGTCGTCTAACAAGTCCCGATAGCTAAGTGGTTATAGCATGAGATTGCAGATCTCGGGGTCCGGCGTTCAAATCGCCGTCGGGACTTCTCAGTGTCTTTTTTCGTGTTTCCTTGAACATTGCACCATGCATTTGCTGCAATGCACTTTTTCCTATCCAGATACTAGAGCAATATGAGAATTATTTTACAGCAGTACATATGTGGGAGAAAAGATAAGTTATATCATAGTTCACACGGGGGTGATAACACGTCAATAGCTCGACGTGGACTTGGCAACACTTCCAGGTTCACCCATGCGAGTCCTCGTCGCGTCGCTGCTGCTCCTCGCAGCCTCCGTTCACGCCAAACTCCTCACTCTCCAGTCTCCCAGATTCAATGTCCTCGACAGCAAAGGGCAACAAATCCGCTCAGAACCGTAAGCACCTCAGTCTCATAACCACATGCCTCTCACCAACCCAACACCAATACCCCTAGACTCTCCCTCGTACACAAATCCAAAACACCCGTAACTCTCAACTCCACCGACACCCTCAAAATCACCTTCCAAGTCGTTGACAAAGAATCCGGAGACGGCATCCAACCCCACCAAACCTTCCTCCGTTTCTACGATGCCACGACAGGCGAAGAAGGCATCCAACCCATCCGCGTCACTCCCGGTGGCAAAGCCAAATTCCAACTCGAGATGGCTAGACCACCCCTTAGCCTTCCCCCGACTGGCGACGCCCCGTTGCAAGTGAGCTTATTCATTGGCAAGCCCGAATACAGTCCTGTCGCTGCGGAGTTGTTTGACCTCTACGTCCCGCGTTCGCAACCTCCACCTGTGCACCCTGATGAGGCTTCGTTCCACCCTCTTCCAGAGATTCAGCACACTTTCAGGCCGGAGCAAAAGTTGCCGCCCAAGTTCGTGTCTGCGGTGTTTTCTGGCTTGGTTATTGCTCCTTGGGCTATCCTTCTTGGACTCGTATGTGTCACTTTACTCTTGCAAAAAGCCACGTTGATCTGATTGATTATTCATTCATGAAAGTGGTCCCAAGTCTCTCCTCGCCTTACCCACGCATTCTCCCCCAGTATCGCTCCCTTCATTCTCAGCCTCGGCGCATACGAAGTCCTCATCTTTTACTACTGGGTCAACCTCAAGCTCGGCCAAGTCCTCCTTTATGGCGGCATTCTCGCCATCATCACCCTTTTCACCGGCAAATACGCTCTTCGCAGCATTGCTACGCGTCGAGTGAACAAAAATTAAATACCTGCATCCCTGTTTAACTTAATTTCCTTCGCATGTGCCATGTGTGTTTCGAATAGAAACAGATTACTTCCAAACTATCTCGTGCCAAGCAGCTCAAGTGCGACAACGATTTATATCCAACATTTGAAACTTATGTTACATTCTTTATTGCCCCCCTTTTCTCCTTTGTTCAAGGGCTGCCCGGGAAAAGTTTCGACGGTCCAACCTTAACATTTGGGCTGATCTCCGGAAGAGGTCCCCCGGTTTTCTGCACAAAACCGGGCCTTGGTGGGATTACCTGGCTACTGCCATAGCTGTGTTTCAACGGCGGCGCCTCGAAAGGATGGGCTTCAGTGTTAAAGACATCTATGAGCCGCTGTGAGCGTTCCAAACAGTCAAATAAACAAGCCGGCTCCTCACATTTGTCTAAATGAATATGGTTCGGGTCGTCGAATGTGAGGTAACTACAGCCACCATGTTAGTGCTCTTGCTCTCATACTCCATCTACCGCCCAAGACTAGGAATACTCACAGATACTTCAGCACCTCCGCAAACCAGAAGCTCTCCGTATCATCGATATGACCTTTCTTGGGATTGTTCACGTCATTCAACCCAGCAAACCCATTAGGCGTAGCCAGGAACTCGTTGAAGCTCTTCACAGCAGCCGCTGCCCGGTCCAAATACTTCTGATCACCCGTCACCCGGAATGCGTAGAAGTTGGACTCGAGGACTTCAGGACGCAAGATATAAATCCCGTTGGTAATGTAGAAGCCGTGCTTGTTGTAGAAATCGAGCTGATCTTGGCTCAACGTGTTACCGCCAGTAAAGTTGCCGTCGGAGGAGATGAAGGCAAACCCTTCTGGGCCGATGCCAGTACTGCATCAAGAAGACCTGTGTCAGTTATTGGAAGGAGGAAGCTGGTGAAACGTACGCAGTGCCAGCATAAGTATTCCAGCAGGCGTCGACAAGTTGCAAGCCGATATCAACGATAGTCCGGTTGTTCAACAAGCGACCGCCTATCAAATCATACTATTTAGCATCACCATTATGGCACAGGTTGAAGATGAAAGCATACCAAAGAGCCAGTTGCCACCGTTGAAACAGGCCAAGTGCGATCCAACATGCCTGATTTTCCCCTGATTATCGAAATCCGCTAGATAAACATGGTCCCCCACGGTCGAAGTCCTCAACAAATTCTTGATTGAGGAATCGACTGCAGTTAACCACGTGTCGGCAAACAAATTGTCCTTGGTGTTCGAGAGTCTGGCGTGCTTGATGAGGTATTCGAAGTAGCTGTCAGAACCACCTCCCCAGGTCTAAGTCCCAGTTAACTCATTAGATTCAGAAAGATGATATGGCAAGAATGCACGTACGACGTAGCCACCAACAAAGTTACTCGTGACCGGGTCGATGCCTTGAGCCGCAAGACCAGGAAGTGGTGCAGCCTGGGAAAAAAAATTAGCCAAATCCCAGGACCTGAAGCAACAATTGAGAGCCATACGAGTTGAGCGATATGGGCCAAGGCGCCGATGGTTAAGTCTGCGTAGGTGCGATTCCCAGTATATTTAGAGAGTGTCGCCCACTCCAAGGATAGCTGGAAAGGCAAAAACCGATCAGGGGTGAATGTCAAAATACTCTGAGTAAAAATAGCTTACAGTGCCCGCCTCCGCGATGTTCGACTGTCAAGGAATTCCCGGTTAAACTTCACCCGTTGGATAAAATTTAGCAGAGCACATACGTTGGCTATGATGGGACTATTGTCTGAGAAGTCCAGGAACCCGAAAGGAATCGTATTGTTCTGTTATGTGGCACACGCATGAGCATTTAACCAAAATTGATGCATGATGTGCGATAGGTGAGAGGATTCACCAGAGAGAATGCAAACGCCATCTTATCCCCCAAGTCCCTCGCTCTATCAACGAGGGCGTGGAATCTCTTCCCAGTCAATTCATATGCACTCAATAACCCCCCGAGATACCGAATGGTCGATTCAAAGACACTAGTTTCCTGTCAGCGTTACTTCGAGTCCTCCTAAAGTGATGACGCACCTGACATTATCCGGAGTTTTGGATACACTGAAGTCAATTTTGCTGGAGAATTCGATTGCTTCCTTGAGTAGATCCTAGTACATATATTGTGAGCAGGGTGAATACCCCGTTTCAAGTAAAAAAGACATACATCGAGACCCATAATGCTCTGTGAGGATCAACATAGACAAAACCCTTAGCTCAAAATCAGTCTAAAGGGGACGAAACTCGCACCATAGTACTCATAGCATCGACAATTGAAGCACCTACAACACAGCTAAGTTATGAAATGCTCCCAAATACTTGTTAGGGCACAAGGAACTCACCCCAACCGTTTCTTCCATCAGTGAAACCCTTGGACAGAGGCGAGAGATCATCATGTCCAAAGGCAAATTCTCTACAAAACACCTGGTCAAGACTCCATCATCGAGAGAGACGTGCAGAACCCACCTGTATGCGTTATAACTTCTCTTAAAAATGTCGACCACGGCAGCCTTGTTCTCAGCGGCACTCCTCGGGAGTCGTATGCCAGGCCTCTGCACAGGACCCGCAAGAGCACCCGGAGCTGAAAACGCTAGCGCCAAAGTGACGAAAGACGACACAATCATCTTCGATGGTTAATACGATGAATAGCCGACGAGAGATCCCGATGAGGCAAGATACGAAAGATTACGCTCCTAGCGAGACGATAATCTCGACAACGCACAATACCAGATGGTACCACTCTTTTATAGCTTGAGAAGAGCCCGCCTTCGGGCTAGCCGAGCTTCCATCTGGAATCGCATGGCGAGAAGGCACCTAACAGAGGCAGATTTCCTCAAGCTTGGTCAACGTGGCTGATCCTCGCATCAGAAATTTTCCTCGCCGACGTATGAGAACCCATGTTCTATCATGGCCGCCTCCTGGAACGAGCGGCATAGGCACAACTGAGAGTCCAATGTGTTTGTTCGACTCCTAGGTACAAGCTGTGGGAAGGATCGCCACAGTGGTAGGGGTTCCCGCTCGGGGTGACATGAGAGCAAACAATGGAAGTCGGTCAACGGGAGCGTCTATGATTGGAGCTTGAAATAATGGTGCGTCAGGACACCTGAATATTCCAGGAGCAACACATGGCTGCCATGACTCGTGATCCATAGTTTGCGAGGTTTATTTGTCGCAAAGACGGGATATCGGGGGTGAGGAACTTGCTGGCCGTTGATGAACGCACGTATGCGGCTATAGAGCTGAGGAGTTCCGGTATAAGCGAATTTCAGACGTTGGAGCTCTTTCGGGTGGAAAACCGTGAGAAGAGGAGCAGAACAATTGGCTCACGGCTACCAGAGCACCAACTTGCCTATATCTTCACCTTTTAGGTCAAATTAAAAGACGAACTAATTCCATTAGAAGACTTATAAGTAGAATGACAGGGATGACGCAGTACGCAGTCTGAGTAATTTCAAGACGTATTCCTCTGAAAACTAGCGAAAGGCATCACAGTGTATCGTCCGAGTAGTCTTAAAGATGGAATCCAATAAGGTGGAGAACCCCGCCCACCACACCTTTGACAATTCCTTCAGGAATATGAAGAATGCCAGGAAGGGAAGGACTTTGGCTGAAGGCAGGTACTGGAGCCTGAGTCGGTGTGAAGGGACGTGGGTTCTGAGAAGGAATGTGACCGTTAGGAGTTCCGTAGGCTCCTTTCGCAGGAGGGACCTTGAATGGATGCGCTTCTGTATTGAACAGCCCTGCCGACATATCAATGAAGAGTCGAAAGGTATTCACATGCACTAAGACTTACATTCATCCAAGCTGAAGCGCGAGGGATCATCGAAAGTCAGATATCTAACACAAAATCAGCACCTTAAGGTGAAACCTGGTTTCGTGAAATAATTGACACGCACAGATATTTAAGGACTTCAGCGAACCAGAAGCTCTCCATGTCATCCATCTTCCCAGAATTGACGTCGTTCACATCCTGGATCCCCGCATATGCAACTGGGGCTTTGAGGTACTTCTGGAAACTCTGGATAGCACTAACAGCTCGGCCGAGATACTTAGCGTCGCCAGTCACTCTCCACGCATAGAAGTTGGACTCCAATACTTCGGGGCGAAGTGCATAATAGCTAGCATCAGCTGCCGGATAAAAGCCGTGCTGGGCATAAAAGGATTGTTGTTCAGGAGTAGGAGAAGGGCCGCCCGTAAAATCGCCGTCATTGGAAACAAAGGCGAAGATTTCCGGTCCAATCCCAGTGCTGTAACGGCGAGAAGATGAGACTCAGTAAGAACATCTCAATTCGTGAAACGTACGCAGTACTCGCATAGGTGTTCCAGCATGCATCAACAAGCTGAAGAGCGATATCAACCACTGTCTGGTTGTTAAGCAACCGTCCACCTATTTAAAAAAGACTAAGAGATCATTGTCAGCATCAATACATCTCTACCTACCGAGCAGCCAGTTTCCGCCATGGAAACAGGCAAGATGAGAGCTAACGTGCACGATGCGCTTATTAGAATCGTAATCGGCGAGGTATGTATGATCGCCGACGGTGGATTTCTGTGACCTTTGGTGAGTTACAATTCGGTCAATATCAAGCCAAAGTCTGACCTTGAGAAGTGTCCGGATCGATGAATCAACAGCCAGTTTCCACGAGTCGGCCCATAGTGCGTCGTCGGTGTTGTTGAGACGCGCATACTTGATAAGATATTCGAAGTAGCTGTCAGATCCTCCACCCCATGTCTACCTAGTGATCAATAGATAAAAGGACACTGTGCAGGGAACTTACGACGTAACCTCCAACTGGTGAGCCGGTACTCGGGTCTATTCCTTGTGCAGGAAGACCTGGCAAGGGAGAAGGCTAAGGAGACGGAAGTCTTCAGTACGAGCCCCTCATTTAAGAAACCACCGCTTCACTCACATTGGTAGCGATACGACGGAATGATCTTTCTGCGAGTTGGCGATATTTATCATCCCCTGTGTACTTGCTCAGAGTCGCCCATTCGAGGACCAACTATGGGTTGGTTAGTGCCGGCCAGGCGCCTCCGTATTTGGGTACTTACGGTTCCGGCTTCAGCAATGTTGGACTGAAACCACGATTAGAGAAGAAATGTAGGGTGAATGCACAGAACTAACATTTTGCGTTTCAGGAGTGTTGGTCTCAAAGTCGATGTGTCTGAATGGAATATCATTGGCCTTGGCAAATCCCATATTAGCGGGTTTAGCTATGACGCTGCTTAAGAATGGACATACCCCGACCCAGGCAAATACCAGTTTGTCAGCTACTTCCTTCGCCTTGGTAACGAGAGCAGGATATTTCTGACCGCTCAATTCATAGGTGCTGAGAAAGCCACCTATGTACCGGATCGTAGTTTCGAAGACGCTAGGGAAAAACGGTTGGCAGTCAGCTACCCGACTCGGGAGGAACTTACCTGACAGAATCAGGTGTCTTGGATTTACTGAAGTCAATTTGAGATGCAAACCTGACAGCGTCATCCAAGTAGTCCTGCATCATTGGACAAATGCTCAAACCGGTGCTGAATTTTACAATGTTTAGGCCTTGAACGCACGTTTAGGTCCATGACGGACTACAAAGGAAATGACCAGTGAGTACGACTGCAAGCAATCGTAAAACGAACTCTTACCATTGTCGACATCGCATCAACGATGGTTGCACCTTCGGATCAGAGTCCTTGAACAATCAATGTCAAGAAACTACCCAAGAAACCCACCCCATCCATTTCTGCTGTCAAGGAAACCTGAGCAGTCGCGTTTCAGACAATTAGAAGTAATCATCTCATGCACCTCTTGATTTACCTTTGCTAACTGGCTTGAGATCATCGTGGCCCCAAGCGAACTCCCTGTTTCGTGTCAACATAACGAAGTGACTATATGCGTAGAACTCACTTATAAGCTTCGTAGCTCTCCACGAAAATCTGTTTGACAGCGTCGCGGATGCCCGGCGCGTTCGGGGGAAGTACAAGGTCATCCCTCTGCACGGGTCCGGCAGATGCAAGCGGAGAGGAAAGAGTGACAGCGAGTATTGTTGTGAGTAATAAAGAGCGTGAGGGTACCATTTTGATACTACTTCTTAAAGTCCAAAATCAAGGTGAAAAGATCGACTTGAAGCCCGGAGGCCGTGCAAAGGATGGTTAGGAAAGAAGTGGGTGTGAAGTTCATTCTTCGCCGCACTCTGGGATATATAATGACGCCCTAGAAGTAGCAGCTAGAATCTTGTGTCGAAGCGAGTTAGTGCAGATTAGTGACTTGTGGCGGTTTTCTCCATTCATCATGCATCATGCATCATGCGTCATCACTTACTCAGTAACGTAATCCAAATTTACATCCTAGGAGCATACTTGGTTCACTAACACCCCACGGGGGTGAAACAATATTGTCTACCATCTTCGAAATTCCAGCAATCGCACAGATCAGGCCAGTTTACTGTATGTCCGTTAGAAAACGTCTTGTGGCAGGCTCGAATGGACATTGGTCATCCTTTGTAAATGGGTACTAATGTTTTGGATGAACTTTTGAATGAAAGAGGTCCACTACAAGTTGCATGCAGAGGCTCCAGCAGCTGCACCATGATGCCCTTAGCCTTAGCATACCCACACATGCCAGTCACCAAGAAAAACATACCATCAGAAATTAGCAATGCATGCAGACTGTAAACATTATGTAAGTGAAGTGCTAGCATGAGGGGCATGTTGTGGATATTTTCATCGCTGGGCGTTTAAAATTGCCTATCCCGTTTGACTCGAAAAAAAAGGGTCTTCGAGAGAATGGACTGCAAGCGTCAAGGAACGCAACCGCTCATGCTTCTCTCCAAACATCCTCCCATCATCAGGAACGCGTGTTCACGAACATCGCACCCCGTGTAATATTTGCCCCTCCCATTTTGTTTACGGCCAAAGAAGAGCATGGTTTCAACGCTCCTCCGAAGGGGTATTATACCCTATCTGGTACAGTTAATCTCTTCTTGTATTGGGCCCCATGACCTTACATGAACGAGGAACTGAGAGATTTGTCTTGTACTCATGACATGCCCTACATCGTACTTGCCAAACGTGTAGAACGTAGATCATTGACCGAGTCGCTTGATCATATTGAGAGCACGTGTGCGAATTTGGCATTTCACCTTCCAAGATGATAGCTCCTTTGAATAATGTCACCCACTTGAACAAATTGGGTCATATCCACCATTGCTCGGGCCATTGTTCGGGCCAACATTCCGACCTGTTGTTTCATGGACTCTTGTAGGTTGATAGATGGACACCACAAACAAAGCAACGACCGCGACATTTCCACTGCCTCCAGTGTCTGCTTCCACGGCACTGGAGTTCGAAAATGCGTGCTTCGTCGAGCATATCGATCTGAACATATCTTTCTTTTCTTATCGTTCCTTTGCTTCTCAGACATAACGAGCGCTTTGTTCTATAAGTGAGGGTGAACATACTGCACAAGTTCACGAGTATAGATTGCTTTTGGTTTCGGGGTGAGTTGCCACATTCGCTTGCATTCACTCGAATCGCTTATGTTGTCTTCGTCATTCGCCTTCTCGAACGGGCTTCTGCAGTGAACGCCAGCTATTTGCATCAGGCTCAGGAACCCATACGGAAAGACTTGCCCGCGATGCAGGCGCTTTGTGACACGAAGGAATTCTTGCAGCACTTGCTTCCGCTGCCCCCAAACTCTGAAGAACGTCTTTCTTCCCTACTCGATGCGCTTCTACTAGACGGTCTCTATCAAGATTCGAAATGGGTCGGCCTTCCAAGTGGACGCGATTCGGTCCTAGAAACTGCAATGTATGGTCCACTCGTCAACCTCTTTGAAGCAATCAATCGGCGGGCCCGTGAGAGCGATGGCAGGGGCCAGAACCAGGAGGGACGGCTGAACGGAGAGTGGTTTAACTCACATGCGTCGGCTCCCCAGTCGAATAATCCGAACTCGAAGAACCGCAAGCCTGATATCATTTTTACTTCCCCGGCTAATATCGCGGCAACGGTTTCTCCGCTGACGGAAAATCATAATCATCCTCAGGACGGTGATGAAGTTGTGCGACAGGTATGCTTTCAGAACGTTCACCCAGATTCATGCCTCATTGGTAACAGGCAGGGATAGAACGGAATGAAACGGGGAGTGAACAAGTGAGTTCCTCTTCCTCTTCTGCCGCTGATTATGTGTACTGACTGATGTCCCGTTTAACCGGGGGAAAAGGTTGGTAAAGTGCCATCCTCCTAGGGATCTGACGTTCCGAAACTCACGCTTATTCCGCATGTAGGACCGAGCTCTATGGTGGCTTCATGTGTTTGCAATGCTTGAAGTCAAGGTGGAGAGAAAGGCATCATCTCTAGCACAATCGGCTACCTACGTCAGCCAAATCTTCACGGAACAATTTGACCGGATGTTCATTTTTGTACTCACCCTCAATCTTGATCAGTTGCGTGTCCATCTCTTTGACCGTAGTGGGATCGTCAGCACATACCCCATTGATATTCATGAAGTCAGTCTGGTCTCCGGTGTCTGAGTCTGTTCTAATCCATGATGACAGAATCCTATGGACTTTTTACACGTCATAGCAAGCTTTGCTTGGTTGCCGCCACAAAAGCTCGGGTGGGATGCTACCTTGCGTGTGTGGGATGGCCACAGCCCTGTTCCTTCCCACACACTCTCGCTGGAGCTGCTCCGGGATTGCTCTAGCGCGCATCAGCTTCCGTGGGTCGTTGATGGATTCCCTCCGGCTGGGACTAGGGGTCATGCAAGTGCAACAAGTGGCCCCAGCAATGGCGCTGCTGACCTCCCTGGTGACCATCCTAGCGCCCCTCAGACTCCAGCTGTACAATATGTCACCATCCGCAGCCTCAGTCATCGAGAGTCAAGCAGATTCTGGGGTAGAGCAACTACAGTCTTCGAGGTGATTCTATTAGATGACTGGATAAAGAGGAACACCAAGGTATATCGATTATTGAAAATCAACGAAGAAAGATAACTGATATGGGTAGGCGCAAATTGATGTGTTGAAACAGTCATGGCAGAGGCCGCCAGGTCCGGAATCGGATTTCGAGGTGGCACAACTCAACTCCTCGCAAAAGACTCGAGAGTCTGGTGAATGGTCGGAACACTTGGATTTCCTTCGCAGGGATCTTGAGACTTGGCCATACGAGGCATGTATTCTTCAACGTGCTGGCCTGGATTCTTCGCGTTTGCAAGAGGCAGGTTATGTCACGTCTGAAGGCAGGAAGATCAAGACGTTGGGTTTTATTCGTAAAGGCCTTACCCTGAAACCAGTCCAATCCAAATCAAGGGACCGGTCGACTTCGCGATCCACCACCTCCCGAACCTCCCTCACTTCGAGCTCTTCTACGGATAGTCAGGCCGGAGAGGAACATATCAGTGGAGGTCCCAGGATGGCCGGGAAACCGCTCCAGTTGGTTTCCCGTACCCTTACCCGAATGATCCTCAAGCTCCCTGGTTTGACAATCAAGTTTTTTGATAATAAATTGGAGCTCTTAAACGGTCTTCTTGGCGCTCTCCATGATGAGTTGTTTTGTTCTCGAAGTTGTGGTTTTCTGACCTATTCCGTAGACCACGAAGAGCTGTATAAGAATGGTATAATTCACCAAGACGTCAGTATCAACAACATTATTCTGTCGCAATCGGATTCATCAGGTCACCTCATTGATTTCGATCATAGCAAAATCACGGTACAAATGACCTCCCTGACGTCGCGGCCAGAGCCCGTGCGTGAGGAGCCCGAAAAGAAGAGCGTACTCGGATTCGTATTTTCCTGGTTCCACGATGATGTTGTCAAGTTGGCCGCGCGCATACGCGGGTGAAACAAGCTCGTGGTTTATTTGTTTGAGGTCAGCACAAGATGGGACTTGGGAGACAGGACTGCAGGCATCACGTTCAAGGACATCGGTTGGACTGATGCTAACGGGAAAGCCGATGTAAGTAGACTTCCTTCCTGGTATCATAGCTATTCATCCCCTTCCCATCCAGTTCTATCCTATACCTTCCCTCGATGAACGGGGAGCAGGGCCCTATCCCATCATGGTCTGTCCTTCATTGCAGCCGTGTATCTTGCCGATCTCACTACGTCACTCAGGGAACCCTTGCTTTCGTGAGCCACCGACTTGGACCTTATACCCACCTGGCCCACACCGCCATCCACGACATGGAGTCCCTTTGGTGGGTCCTCGTCTACATTGCGATTATTGTGGGGAAGCCTGGTTCTCCTCCTCGGGAAAAGGAAGAAATGAAGGAGGCCGTGGCTGCTTATTTCTATGATTCTGCGCGATCCAGACGCGAAAAGGTACACCTCTTTGGAACCCCAGAAATTCTCCAAGATCTTTTGGCCAAAGTAGATGATTACTTCAACGACCTCAAACCCTTGATCGAGCAATGGTTCGAGATTCTTCGGCTCGCTTGGGCTTGGAGGCAATACATCGAATTCCATTACCCACACCGTGTCATCCGCAAGCTCCTCCAAGAGACTATTGCAAACTTGCACAATGAAGCCATACCCGAGGGGGAATCCTTGGAGAGCAAACACACGCGAGAAACTGAGGAGGCCATTTCCCAACAGAAGACGGTTCACATGTTAGCCTCAAAGCAGACACTGGCTGCTACCCCTGTCCAGCTCGTCCAACTTGCTCCTGCTCAACTTGCTCCTGTCCAGCTTGCTTCTGCCCAGCCCTCAGAGCCCAGACATCGCTCTCCTCCTACGCCGCCACCCATACACAAAAAACGCAAGTGGAACTAGACATTTCTTCCCTTTTTGTCTTCTGTCAAAATGTTGAGTACTCCTGAACTACATTGTTGACGTGTCCTAGAATATATATGTGTGATGCTGTCAGTAGCAGTTTAGAACGGACCGACAACGCCTACCCATGACATTAATGACTATTAATATGAAGAAACATCTGTGGGAACTCTTCCTGTTCCCTGAAAGGTCCTAGAAGCGCCTCCCTCTATCGCTGTTCAGTGTACTTTGGCAAGGCGACCACTATCAGAATTCGGTGTGGGCGGTTTTGGCGATCTGCTATGAGGAAACGCCGGTACCATCACTTAGGCTCGCCTTCGACTCAAAGAAAGGCCAGAAAGCAGAAGTACAAGCAAAGGGTCAGTGCTCAGTATCTCCCCTATTTTATTGAGCACCTCCTCAGTGTCTCTTTCCCCCTTCTTTGCAGGTTCACTTTCAATGCAATTTTGTCCATTCAAGGAACCCTACATAGATGAACATAGTATACAAGTGCATATACGAACCATTATTGTACGCACTCCGCCTGCCTCAGGCTAACCTTTTCAAAGGTCTCGTCGCTTGATCCCAACTCTGCATCCAAGCGGCTTTCTCAAGAACCCTTCGCGTGTCTCGAGCTGCAACAAAGTATGGGTTCCAGCACACTCCAGGACACCTAGTCCGCGCGACTCACCTTCTGATCGGGGTTCTCAAGGACGAAATCGTATCGACGCATGATAGACGCGATAATAATAAGCAGTTCCAACGACGCCAAGTTACGACCAACACATGCACTATTGAGAAGTTCAGAGGGAGAAAAGGTGATCGCATTTAGAGAGGTATCACGTACCGAGGACCAACGGAGAATGGGTTAAATGTCTTTTGAATAGCCGCTTGGTCACGCTCGAACCACCGCTCCGGACGATAAGCTTCAACATCTTCACCCCAGACCGCAGGGTCACGGTGAGTTGTGTAACTAGGAACACTGAGAATAGTTCCCTCAGGGAAATATTGCCCGCAAACGACCATACCGCCTTGAGGCACAACTCGAGGCAAGCCGAGAGAAGATGTCGAGTGGAGGCGAAGACCCTCGTTTATGCAGGCGTCTAGGTAAGGGAGCCGTTTGACTTGTGCTTCCGTTGCTACAAATTCGTCTTCGGTACCCAATTGCTCGTCGAGCTCCTTGTGGAGCTTGTCTTGAGCTTCACGATTACGAGCGAGATAGTAAAGAATCGCGCAGGTCGAGCTTGAAGAGAGTTAGGAGGATCATAGTGGCTGAGGTGAGACAGACAGCTTACTTGGACGTGGTATCGGAGCCTGCGATGAGTAGGGTAAGAGCCTCTGCCGTCAACTCTTCACGTCCCATAGGATTGCCATTACTATCGCGTCCAGCTTGCAGCTTGCTCAAGAGGTCAACACGATCAGTGGGTGTAGCCAAGCGTTTTGCGACGGCTGCGATAGCGATACCCGCAAGGTTCTTGACATCCTTTCCACCTTGCGCATAACCCGGTAGACGACGAACAACGGGCCGCCAGTGAGGGGGAAGGACACCCATGGACATGGAAAATTCACCCCGACCGTTAAGAATCTTGACGGCAGGGATACCAACAACCTCCTCCTGCTTGGCTTCCTTTCCATAAGACTCCATCATGCTCTTTTGATTTTTGGGTACCAAAGCGATGTCTTTGGCAGCCTGGATCATGCCAAAAGGAGCACCAAAGGCAAGGTCACCAACAATATCAAAAGCCAGGTAGTTTGCCCCTATATCCCCTCTATCAACATTTTGATACGGATTACGAGTGTTAGAATAACTTACATGGTAGGCAATCAAGCCAGAGCCTTCCATCCCTTCCTTCCCAGCCGCCTTCGCCGTCGTTCCCCGACATCCCCTTCACGGCCATATCGTACAGCCGGTCCCATTGTTTCAAGAGCTGGCCAACGTACAAGCGAATCTGGGGTTCGAATTCGAGGACGCTCTTTTGCGAGAATATATGCGAGATGATCTTGCGTTTGCGAGTGTGTTCATTCCGGTCCCTTACGTTGAAGACACCCCGCTGAATCGACACAAAAGCATCATAGAAGTTGGACTTAAGGGCTCCGTTGCCATGAGCATAGACAATGCCAAGTGCTTCCGGATCGGCGATTGAGATATGATTGGGGGCAATGCGGATGATAGGACCTGGTCAATCAATACAAAATGGGATGAAGTGGGGTTTGTTCACGTTAGCTTGTGTTGTTGTGTTGCAAGATCCGAAGCGAGGCAAGACAAGCATCTCGACTTACCATATTTGCGGTGCATTTCGTGAACAACCTCTGAGCGGTGGCCTTTCTTAGAGACATACCCCAGCCATATGTCGCTGAACTTCGCGAGGAAGGGACCTGGATATTTGCGTATCCCGTGTGGGTCCCAGAGCCATGGAAGGACGTGGACAAGGAAGACAGAGGCCGGGATGACGCAGGCCACGGTCTTGAAGTCAGCCTTCTCGTATAAGGTGTATAGGGCGTCTGTAAGCATAATGGGAAGGGAAGCGGCCCATTGTGGAGGAGACTAGAGGGTTTAAGTAGTGTTTGAGAGGGATAGATATAGACCCTTAGATGAATCTTGGGAATCAGGTATTTGCCGAGGGATCTTGACAGGAATCCTCGTATCCTCCTATGGTTTTTGTGTTCCGCCCGTTATTCATCTGACGTAGTCCCTGCGCAAAATGGGGTTCCCCGCTCGAAACGCCTTCGAGAAGCTGCACGACGGGATCGGCAGCCCCTTGTCCTGTTCCCACTCAACAAAACCGTATCCACAACATTGGCTGCTTCTGTTGGTACCAGCTACGTCAGGGTGCATGTTCGATTCTTACCTTGCTGGGATGACAAGTACTGGGACATTCATAGACCTAGTGCCATCTCATTCTACTG
This sequence comes from Podaxis pistillaris, assembly GCA_018524465.1. NCBI lineage: Eukaryota > Fungi > Basidiomycota > Agaricomycetes > Agaricales > Agaricaceae > Podaxis > Podaxis pistillaris. The sequence goes on along the minus strand of JAEUWN010000071.1, from coordinate 39,907 downwards.
AAAAAGTGCGTGCGAAACGTCGCGCGTCCCAGTTAGGAACAGAGAAGCACTCATATCCTGCCGAAGCGACCATTACGAAACATGCAGGTGACCCTTTGTCAGCGCTTGGGTCATCAACTTGGCGCGAGTTTCAAGGATGAAATGCGTTGTATCGCATCTTGACCAAAGGCTTGGCAATTGATCAGTGAGACGAAGTGGCCACCGCCAATATCTAGAAATAAATCGTCTTCAATCTTCGACCCATAAGTACCTTCCGTTGGTGTCGCCACCAAGCGCTTGCATTTATGTTTTACATAACTCTATTTCCTATTCGTCAAGATCCTTCCATTCCAGGCAGAAAGCTCAATCAAAGGCACCGGCAGAGTCTGGAGCCTATTCTAAGACTTGGGCGCGCATGAATGCGTGCTCAACGACCATTCCCGATTGACACGAAGAACAACCGAATGCGGCCATGAACACTCCACCGTGAGGCCAATATACTATTTTTACACTCTTGCCGTTTGGCGCTTTTGTCATACAAAAGTCACGTGTCGCTTCCAAAGCTGGCTTTCAACCTCCCGTATGTTCAGTTGCCATTACATACATCAGGTCTAAGTAGTACTTTCCTCGCCACCAGTAGTGCTAGAAGGACCGGGGTTGGTCAGACAGAACACTCCAGAGAAAATAGAAAAGAAGCGTCCGCTGGTATGGCTATCGCAGGATCAGGCACAGCATGACCACGGAACTTGCTCGAACGAACGGATAACTCCCCGGCAAGCAAGAATCTATATTCACCAGCTGGACCTGTAGCGGAAAAACATGTCACAGCGGCTAAGAAAGCTCATGATATCTAGTGATTGATGACATTAATGACATGCTCATGACCGTCTACTGTGGGTCTTGCATGGTCTAGTGGGCTTGGTAATCGTGGCGCACACGCCAAGTCTTCCCATTGAAGGGGGATAATGGTCAACGTCCTTCAGAATTCGACGTTGGCCGGAGGCAACCGAGGGATAGCCTGCGGGGTCTTGTGGAAATATAATTTCGTCCCTGGAAGCGTCAAAGGTGTCTTCGCTTGTTCCATCCCCGCCATCGGAAGCGGACACTCAGTTGATTTCTTTCAACTTTTAATTACCCGTCGTCGTAATAAAATCTTTCTCCAGAGACACACGATAACCAAAAGTAAATTAACAGGACGACTGTGCCAAACGCTAGGACTAGGGGTATATATGTATGAAGCAACCATATGGTACATGCAATTCCAAGACAACATTCACTAGGCCCGAAGAAAGAAAATGCATATACCAAAAATTCAAAAAGAAATATGTAGCCGCGCATAACCGATGACTGCGTCAAACCAAGCTTGCCACGACTCGCTAATCATCAGGCCTGAAGCCACTCCTCCTTGCGTCCCTCAATAGCGCTGTGGCATGTGGATCCGCGTCTAAATCCAGCCCTTCGTTCTCAGCAGCCTCAACAAAGCCTTCTATCAGTTCTACAGGATTAGCCATAGATGACTCTCTCTCCCAAGTAGATTCGCCGGTGGGATACCTTTGAAACCCCAGAATCTGTCAGCATACCCACAGTACAGGGAGCGAAATCTAAGCCGCTTACCCATCCCACTCGACTAACCACTCTTCCACACGCCCTCTCCCTCCTTCAACTTTTACCCTCCTCCCAATGATGCGCTTTACGAAGTACTCATCTGGACCGGGTGTTGTCTTCTTGATAGCACAATCTGGTCTACCACAGGATTCGCTCGAGCCCGAGTTTTTGGTTTTCAAGGGGCTGCAATCTCCTAGGACAAAGCTAAGCGAAGAATCTAGGAGTGAGATGTGTTGATACCTTGACCCCTATTCCATTCTCAATCAGCAAAGTCCAAATACGTATAGTCGTTTCAAATGTACTCACCGATCGGATAAGCAAGGTGGGCAAGCAAAAATTTCCGTATCTTTCAACCGGACATCCCCAATCTGTATCCCGACACACCCGTAGTGATACCACTGGTTACACCTGGCCAAACAGATTAAACAATGCTGTCCTCGGGTGCAAGGTAACAATATCCCCTCACATATCACATTCAATAAACTGGGACAAAGAAGAAATGCCCGTCAACCAATATGTTCCATCGAAGACCTGGAAGCAGAACTAAGAACTCACGTTCTTGTCGAATCGCCTTCCAGCCCTCTTCACAGGCCAAGACACTCTAACAGGCGAGCTCGGCGGATCAAAATTCGTATCCCTAGAAACGTCCTCCTTCCCCCTCCCACTCTTTGTCACTTTATCCTCAGACTTCCTGCGTGACCTCCTTAATTCCAGGCTCCCGTTCGAAGCAACAGAGTCGCGATCCTCAGAGCGCAGCCTCGCTCTTTTCAATGGCGGTTCATCATCCTCCCTGTGCTTCACAGAGCTAACAGCACTAGTCCTCCCCCTCCTCTTCACCTTCGTCATAGCCTTGCTCTCCTTCCCATTCGCTGCCTGCCTCGCAGCAATAACATTCAAATCAAGCTTCGGGACCTTTGGCGCAATCCTTGAGGGCCGCGCATTTCCAACATTTTCATCACGTTCACCTTCAAGTTCCAAACCAGGAACCTGGGGTTTCTTGAACGATGTGGCGGGTATGACCTCGGCATCATCACTATCCTCCGCACCGACGGGCAACATCTTCCTCTCCTTCTCTTTCTTCCTCTCCCTCTCTTTCTCCCTCTGTTCTCGCTCCTCCCTCTCGTTCCTCTCCTGTTCTTTCCTCCTTTCTCTTTCCCGTTGTGCCTTCAGGATGACACGTGAGACTCTACCCGCAAGCGCATTCGTACCCGTCTTCTCCTTCTCCACGGACTTCTCCAAAACCCTTTCTCCCTCCTTCGCCGCAGCTTTTGCCTGTCTCCTTGTATGCTCCGGACTATGCGTCAAATCGATACATTCAACACCCATCTCCCCTCCCTGACTCAGCTGCTGATCTTTCTCCTGCGTAGGCGTCGAAGGCGTCGACGAAACATAAATCGGACTATCCTCCCTCTGTACCACTTTCTCCTCCCTCCTGGCCCTCTTCCCGTCCCTCGCATTCGTGCTAACGCTCAACTCTGGACGAGCACGCGAAGCCGGCGTGACAGTCCTCCTAGCACTCATAGTCGCAAAGACACGCTTGGCGGGCGACGCAGAAACAGCCACACTACCCTTCGAGGTCTTCATCATCCTAACCTTACCCCTCAACGGACTCTCCATCTGTCCTTGCCCCTCCCGACGCGTCTGTTGTGTCCTCGCAAGCGAATAATCCTCCATAGGGCTGGTCATTGCCTTCATGACCGGTGTCTTCACGCCCGGCGCAGGACGCGTCTGAATCTCAACAACCGGTGTCTGATGGCCACTTCCACCTCCCGATTCCATCTCCTCCAACTTCCTCTTCCTACTCATCCTCTCTCTACGAGCACCCGGCCTGGTTGTGATTAAAGGAGAACGTGAGGGTGAAGGCGTGTTCACAGGTGAGAGGTAGTCGGGCAAGGGGACGGGTGTCACGGGCTCCTGACGCGTTTGAATGGGGGATGCAGGTGCGGTTGGAGAGCGCACGACAACTTCCCGTTCTGGTTCCGGTGAAGGCTGAAGTTGAGGCGAGGGTTCATGGTGATACTCGGGGTCAGGCTGGTCACCAACTTGCATTTGCACCTGACCATCGCCTTCACATTCCTGTTCGCCATGTCCTGGCGAAGTCAAAACACGCGTAGGAGACGACCGGCGATGTACCGAATCGACAATGGGTGACTTGAAACGCACGGTAGCTCCTTCCCCAAACGACTGAATCGAATCTTTCTCTGCCACCCGCGGCGTAAAGGACCGAATCGACGACTCGCACACAGCAGTCTCATTTGTTGTGTATGTCTCCTGTGTACCCTCCGTCCCTCCAGGCCCATGTTCAGGTTTGGGTGAGGGTTGAGACAACTCCGAGGGCAATAGCTCGTCCACCTCGTCCTCGTCCTCTTCGTCTTCATCTTCAGATGATGAAGGCTCAGATAAGGTTGTAAGCAGCGCTGTGATATGAGCCGCTTCTTCGGAAGACGTGATATGTGTTCTTGGCGTCGTACCTTGAGGGGTTTTAGGGACACCGGTAGGATATAACCGGGGTGGTCGGGGCGAAAGAGGATGAGAGGGGTGCCGAGGCTGAGACTGCGAAGGCATAACTTGTGATACATCGATAACCGGCGTTTTTTGTCGGATTGGAGAGGTCGGTACCGGAGCTGGAGAGGGTGACCGGGAGGATGGCTCACGATCTCCTTCAAGCTCAGGAGAAGGTTCTCGTTGAAGTTGAGATGGGGTAGAAGGTCGACGTGGTGAATGTCGGGGCGAATGGTGAGGCGTGGGTTCAGGAGAAGGCAACGAGTTCAGTGACGCATCTTGTTCCTCCTTTACTTCATCTCCACCTCCGCTTTGGCCTATCTCATAGTCTCTCCACCGGTCATCGTTTCCCCCATGATCCAGGACCATACCGGGGCCACAGAAGGGACTAGGAAACGCAGTCGTACTCCTCGAAGGATTGCTAGAGTCCGGGAAAAACAGCGGGAGCCTCTTCACTGGCGACAGCTCTGCCTGTTCAACAGGTGCGCGTGGAGTCATGAGCTTGTCTGTAGGAGTGACAGAAGCTCGAGGTGCAGGTGAAGGTTCCTTTTCACCAACAGGCGGGACATTAGCTTCATCTTCACCCTGTCTAATACTGTCTTCATCGGGTTGGTCTGCTCTATGTTCCTCTTGCACGATCATCGAATCTTCGTCCTCCTCTTCCATTTGTTCCTCCACCTGTTCCTCCGCCTGCTCCTGTCCCACTCCCGCCTCTTCCACCATCTTCCCGTCAACCCCCTTATCCCCAGATCCATCTTCTTCCATCCTTTCATCCCCATCCTCAACTTCATCTACACCCCTACTCGTCGCTCGATCCTCCCCTTCACCACCTTCCCCTGCCACTTCCAAATTTTGCGTAGGTGCCCCACCCTCACCCTCAACGGCAGCATCAAGACCAACCGTAGACTCCCGCGTCGGATACCCAAGCTCAGGCAAAAGACTCCTCTCCGTCATTGCAGGCGATGGTGCCGGATCGCCACCTCCACCCTCGGTGAGGCCAAGCAAGAGCTGAGTCATCGGGCTGGGTAAAGGAACCGTCGTGGAAGTCGAATTTGAGGCAAAAGGTGAAAGGGAGCGAGTTGGAGTGGTAGGAAAGGTGATGTTGGAGGACGTGACGAGAGTGGCAGGCGTTTGAGATTCAAGTTCAGCGTGCGATTGTTGTTGTGGGAGCTGAGGCTGAGACTGGGGCTGGACGTCGTCAGGAGATGGAGATTGTTGGTTTTCAGTGGTCTTTTGGTGGACGTCCGTACTGATTTGAGGTAGAATGTGTGGAGAAACGACATCGGCATCGGCATTGATGTTTGAGGTTTCGGGGAGGGGCGTCCCAGAAGGTCGGAGGCAGGAGGAAGAAATGGACGGAGGTCGAAAAATCGGTGTTGAGGCTAGTAAAAGCTAATCAGCCCTAGAATATATGCGATGAAAAATGAACACGAACATCGTCTTTCAGCTGTTGCAGGAACAATCCAATGCAATAAAATTTCATTAGTTATCTCAGTGGGTAGCAAAAGAATAGGACATTAACCAAACGTACCTTCCTGTGTCCAATCGACCCTTGAGAATCCATGTAGCATATCGCCATGCTTCCGCTGGATTGGGCTGATGCTGCATTCCATACGTTGGTCGTCCACCGTACTGCGAAGTTTAGGGCTTGAGGTGACAAACGATGGATCTTGGAGACGCGGGAGGGCTGGACGAGTACCCAGGCTTGATCCTGGTGGAGATTGGGGACGAGAGTCTGCACTACCACCAGCCATGTCAACGCCGGTAGACGACTCTGGGCCTATATGTGCACGGTGAGCTATTGAAGCATTCCACGAGGGTTTGAGATGGATTACCTTGCGGAACATGGTCTGGGCTTATATTTCGATCACGAATCGATCCGGGAGTTATATCGACTAGGGGTATAGGTAGGCATGAGATAGAACTAAAAGGTAAGGTGTATACCTTGCGATGTCGCCAAAAATCGTGACGACGGTGTAGGCGTCTTTGGATTCGCGGTTCTTGAGGCTAGAGCAACTCTGAAAGGACTAATACCAACGTCTTGCCGATGGATAGAGCGAACCGGTGTTTTTGTCGGAGCTAACACATGAAGCTATTAGCAATTTGATTAACCCGCGAGCATAGAAAACCACACACCATCAGCTTCACTGTCGGCCATTTTCTCAAAAACGTCGCCAAGGGCGAGATAGATCTCATCCAAACGGCCCATAAGCGTCCTCTTCTCATCTCCCTCATAGCCAAGCTGCGACTCTCCAAGAAAAGCTTCGAGAGCTTCAGCTTTTTCAGCAAAAGCTTTCAAAGCTTTGGTAGTCGCGCCATGGCTCGCTTTCTGAGCTTCAGTGATAGTCTGAACGCCCTCTTTGAGTTTCGTCACTTCGTTTTTGACTTCACTAAAAGAGGCTTTCATCGTATCAACTTCATTTCGGAGAGCGGTGAACTGTGGAGTGAGATTTTCCGCAATTCTTTGGGGATGGGTATCCAGAATCTTGGTTACTGTGAGCATGAAATCCGCCATGATACGCCCTTCCACGGCCTGATTGGTGTACGCAGAATGAGCTGGATAGCCCCCGAGAGACGTAGGCGGGGGTTGAAGAGGTGCCTGGGCTTGAGCTTGAGGCGCAGGCGCAAGCTGGGGTTGGGACTGCCGGGGTTGTGGGACATTTTGGGGTGTCGGGACCGATGTCGCCGTTTGTTGAGTTCTTGAAGCAGGTCGGGGCACTTGTGTAGAAGATGCAGCTTGCTGCGTTCCTGTGGAATTCAGAAGGTGCGACTGAGCGGCGGCGGCCTGGACGGCGGTCAAAGGCTGAGATCAGTAGGGAACGTAAAAGCCGTCGCTCCGTCGCAGAGGAGTTCGGTCGGATGTCTTGCTTACCCTTGCGCGATTTAGAATGCTTGTGGATATGGGTGGAAGACGCGAAGCGCCGGGAGTAGAAGACCCAGAGGTAGCGCTAGAGCCCGCGCCTGTATACAAAGGGGTTGATAAATATGGATTATAACCTCGAGGACCAGACCGTTTAGAGCCCATGATGGAATGGACCACAGATGGGCAGAAGACGGGAGCCAAAGCGCGAGGTGGTCCGTGTGTACTCACGAAATGGATATCACCGTTCTAGGCACGGGCGCGTCACCGGCCCGGTCTTTGCCAGAACCACTGGATGGTACGACGTGCTGTGAGCACCCTCCTCAAAGCTTCAAGACGCGCTACGAAGAACCCCGGTCTTTGCCCGGACAGACACCCCTGGGATCTATATCCGAATAATACCCCACATATCCCACCCCGCATTCTGTCACAACAGTCCCTAATGCTGTTTTGTCTTCAATCACCCCCATCTGATTTCCGATGCTAGCTCGACAGCAATAGACGCGTCTAAAACCTTGATCAAGACGCTCTGGCAGTAGCTAGTCGCAATTTCCTTATTTCAACACTAATGTTTTCGAATTCCATCCCCGACCCCTCGAGTCCTTGTTGACAATAATAGGATAATCCGGTGGGCCGGTGTTACCGTGGAAATAGTTTGCGCAACATCAATGAGTCACCAGTCTTCCTGCTTCTCGCTTTCAGCTTCATCGCTTCGGATATCCCGACAAACCAGTTACCATGGATCTTCCTAGTACAGCATAATTTCATTTCTTACTGCTTACTGAACCGGACAACCAAGCTCCCAGGTGTTTTACCTCACTATGACCGTAACCTCTCAGGAGGCCCTCCCGAGGCTCGCTTCGCTAGCAATACCAGCCAGAAGACAATATGCGTCATAGGAGCTGGACCTGCAGGACTCGCTGCTCTCAAGACTATCTTAGACAGTGAACAGTACAAGTCGGGTGAATGGGTTCCAATTGCCTTTGAATCCCGAGAGGAAATCGGCGGCATCTGGTATGCTTCTACCATATCAACGGTTCCAACTCTACTTACAACCCATTCCAGGCTACCGGCTCCTCCAGAATCTGCTGATCCACCTCTTACTCCTCTGTATGACTGTCTCACCACAAATCTACCCCACCCGGTCATGGCATATACCTCATTTTCCTTTCCCCCAGAAACCCCTCTATTCCCGGTAGCTGAAAAGGTCCACCAGTACCTCACCGACTTTACCTCCCACTTCTCCCTACGCCCATACATCAAATTCAATACCCATGTAACCTCCGTTACATTTACTCCAGAGCAATCCCGCCGCTGGCTCGTCCAAACCTCCACCAACGATTCATACTACTTCGACTTGATCATGGTCTGCAACGGGCACTACCGCGTTCCACGATACCCCACCCTATCCGGATTAGGCGACTGGCTCAATGCACACAGAGCATCTCATGCAGTATACTACCGATACCCACTCCCAATCTACAAAGACAAAACCCTTCTCATCGTCGGCGGAGGCCCTTCCGGCCGCGACCTATCCCTCGACCTCAAATCCTACGCATCCAAAGTCTTCTTCTCCGGCACCGATTTTCCAAACACCACCGACCCAAACGGAATCCACCTCCGTTCACGCGCAACATCCTTCGGTTCTCCCTCCACCGGAACAGTCACATTCGCAGACGGCACAGTCGAAAACGGTATCGATTACTGTTTCCTCGCAACAGGATACCTTCAATACTTCCCGTTCCTCCCTCCACCCATCCTCCACGACGGCATCCCACTACCAATCCCACCCCTCCCAAAAGACCTATACAACTCATCCTACAGCCTTTTCCCGCTCGCTCAACACTTATGGCCACTTCAATCACTCTATCCACCTGAATCCATCGCTTTCCTCGGACTCCTCACCCGCGTCGCGCCATTCCCACTCATCGAAGCACAAGCCCGTGCTGTATTACGCGCCTTTGATACCTTTGAAAAGGGTATTGAAAGTGGAAGTGGGAAGAGAGGGATTGATGAACAAGCTGAGGCGGTTGATATAGTTACCCGTTGGGAGATGTTGAAGGAAAAGTCAGGGGAGGCGAATGTGATTAAGGATTGGCATCGGTTTGAGGTGTTGGAGCAGTTCGACTATCGGGATGCGTTATCCGCTTTTGCAGAGACAAATCCTCCCGAGTCTCTGCTCTCACAGCCCGGTGCTAGTGCAGAAAGGACGTGGAGTCAGGAATTGCTTAATACCTCTTCAAATCCTCAACCTCAACCACAGGATGCGCCAAAGACAGAGGAAAACCAGAACGACGCAACCTCAAAGCAAATCATCCGCGTACAGGAATGGGAAAGGGAGATGTACACGACGAGGGATGTTTTGCGAAAGGCGTGGGCTCAGATTGAGCAGAGTGGGGAGGCGGGGAAATGGCTGAAGGATGTCGGACGGGGTGGGATTGATGAATGGATAGATTTGATGAGGAAGGTTCTCAAGTTTGCGGAGGAAATGGAGAAGAAAGAGATGGAAGGAAAGGCCAGACTTTGATTCTTGTCCTGGTATCTACTTATGCTTTCGGTTGATCTCGGATGATATAGGACTTATTGTCAGCGATCTTCAATACAACATTTTTGTATGTTCTTCCCCCCGGCACGCGTGGTGTAGCGTACAACCATATATGACAAGATTCATGACCAGCAAAACCGGAACACGCATGACCCAATACAGTCCTACGATACACACACCATAGGAATTCTTGGAACTAGTGGGAGAAAATGCCCATTCTCAATATATCCTGGATTCCAGCTCAAGAGACTCTCGCTCTAAATTTCGGGACGAACATTGAAAACACCAATCGCACTTCAACGTTCGAACCCGTAGTTAATCTCCCGACGGTAATTGAGCACCATGACCAGTGATCAAAACCCATTATATCACATCACATGAGCGCCAAATCCACTATAACGCCAAATCCTATTCATCCAGGTTTCTCCAGGATTCCGTTTTCCCGTCTCTCGAGCTTCTTCGGTTATATTCAACGGCCCAGCGAGATACATCACATGCACACTACAACGGGCCTTTAGATCCGTCAAATCCAATTAACACGCTCAGGAGGATATAGGAAGCGTATGACGCAGGATCATCCTCGAAGAAACCCACACCACATAAATAATCCCAACGACCTGTTCTGATGACCCACATACACAACTCGTGAGTTCCGCACACCCTCAAGGATGCTACGCTTCCTTCACTTCCTCCTCTTCCTTCCCGCACTCCTGCAAGTCCAAGCTATAACATGGCGTGGGGCGGACTTCTCGTCTCTTGCCAATCTCGAATCCTCCGGTCGCACCTACCGCGACACGTCCGGTGGAGCCGTTACGCCTTTCGAGAGAATTCTGCGCAATCATGGTGCCAATCTTTCGAGGATTAGGATATGGACGAGTACGTCCAATTCGCAGTATAGTTTGAATTATGGGTTGGCGCTTGCGAAGAGGTCTGCTGCGGCCGGGATGGCTATTATGGTTGATTTGCATTATAGTGATACTTGTGAGTCTTCTGGCTATTTGCTCTTGTGAACCAACTGTCTGAATTGGGATTTTGACTTTACGAAGGGGCGGATCCTGGACACCAGGCTATTCCGTCTTCGTGGCCTAAGGACCTCGATGGCTTGAACACACAGATCTGGACGTGAGTTTCGCCCTCCATGTGTCGGTGTTCGTCGACCGGGGACATTGAACAGGTACACTCGCGATGTCGTCAATGCCTTTGCGAACCAGGGCACTCCAATCCAATTCATCCAGGTATCCATTCCACCCCTTTTAAATTTCAAAAACATCATCTACTAACATACCATTCCCATCATCAGATCGGCAACGAAATCAACGACGGTTTCCTTTGGCCAGTCGGCAAAATCTCGACCAACGGCTTTTCAGCTGCATCACAACTTCTCCACTCGGCAGCCAACGGCGTACGCGCAGCTACAGGTGGTTCTAACGTCAAAATCATGGTTCACCTCGCCAACGGTTGGGACTCCTCCGGAGTCAATTGGTTCTTCAACGGCATCTTTAATCCTGGACAATTCGCAACCTCGGATTTCGACCTATTCGGGTTCTCGTTTTATCCGTTCTATAACTCCGCTGCCACGTATAGTGCGCTACAGAGTACGTTGACCGGGATTGCTAACAAGTACAACAAGGTTCGTAAACTGGTGTTTCGGTGCTCTTGAAATTGGTTCGTTGATTGAGTATCCCGTAGGATATTATGGTCGTTGAGACCGACTGGCCTGCTGCTGGTTCGTGCAACGGGGTCACCTTGAGCGAGAGGTCGATCCCTATTTCCGTATCTGGGCAAACAACGTGGGTTAATGGGATCAAGAACGTCTTGAGCGCGTTGCCAAGCGGCCATGGCATTGGTATTGTGTACTGGGAACCCGGATGGATTGGTAATGCTGGTTTAGGCTCTAGCTGCAGTGTAAGTGGTTCTTGATCTTTGTTAAAGAGATTGGGAGTTGATTGACGTACGGCGGTGTCATCTAGGACAACTTGCTGGTTGATGACTCAGGTGTTTCAAGGAGCAGCATGTCTATGTTTTCTAGCTGAAAGTCCATATGTCCTAACTGCCCGAAGGAAGTACCAAAATTGATATATCCACCTTTCATCCGCCCTATATGCTTCTGTGCTCATATTTGCCGCGGTTTCTCTTTCGTCAAGCCCTCGAATCCACAGAAATACAAATGTCTGCATGGCACTACGATGATATGGGTTCCAGAGAAACGGAGAGTTGGGCGTTCACTGCCTCTTTCGTTTCCTTTCGCAACTGATAGCCATCCTACAAGTCGACTGTCCGTCTCCGTCAAGAAAGCGCACCTGCCCCGCGGCATAGTCTTGACCAGGATCTCATTTCACCCTGGTCTATCTTAAGGATATCGCAGAGCTCTTGATTCCTTGCGGCACCTCTTATCTCCTACGACGCGACGTGACGATGCCATAACGAGAGGATAGGGAGAAAGGCTGATCATCAAGCCACAGATTCAAGCTAATTATGGCAGCTTTTCAAGCGATTAACCAGCCACAAATACGCTGTACATCCTAGACCTTGGTCAATGGTCAACCTTGAGACCCTCATTTCAAGATACATTTAGAAAACCAACGACCAATGACCTGATGTTCTGTAGTTTTTGTGCCGGATACGCTTCAACGCCATACTCCAAGAGTAGCCGCACAGCTGTGGTTGATTCGAATCTGTATCACAAGAACGTTCTCAGGAGGTAAGCATCTCTGCTTCTAATATCCGATTTGTGCGTCCTACGACTCACTCTTATCACCCACCTGTCCTATAGACCACTCTGATACGCACTTCACCATGGATCGAACTTTCTCTCTGCAGGAATTTCAACATATTCTACGCCAAAGGTCAATGTGGTCAATTGGGCTCACCCTTGGTATGCTCTTCACCGGAGGGCTTCTCACATTAGGCACCGCCTGTGTTTTTCTCTTGACCCCAAAAGAGGGAAAACCTTCGAAAGAGCAACGACTTCTACGAATATATGTGATTGCGCTTTTGCTGATAGTCACCGCTTATGAGTGCCACATGTTCGTCGCAGACAACAACAATATCTTGATGGATCTTCAGTCCCTCCCCGAGCGGCAAAGAACAGCGTATATCCTGCAGATCCTGACGAACACGATACCTGTGGTTATTGCAGGACTGACCGATGGGCTTTTTGTAGGTTACTGGAATCCTATTGTCCCTATCTGTCCTGATTCTTTGGCTCAATGCTTTTCTCCAAGGTTTGGCGATGTTTTATGGTTCAAAGGGCCCTTGGCCCCAACCGCTCAAAATTTGGGGCAGCTTTCTGGGTTCTTCCCTTATGCCTCTGGAGTGTCACAATGAGTACGTTAAACGCAATCAGACCATCGAATCGTACTCAGTACTAAAGTTAAATATCAAGTTACAGGGTTTGTAGCTGGAGGGTTGGCTTGCATTTATCACTGCTACACCATATCCTGGTGTCTCGAACGGTCCCATTCCCTTCAATCAACCGCAATCACATCCAACGTCCTCTTGAACCTCTTCGCGACCTGCTTTATCATCACCCGCTTGCTTTTGCATAGGCAAACCGTGATCGCTTGCTACGGGGAGCAAGCACCAACCTTGCAGCACCTCCGTATTGCAGGCATACTCCTGGAGTCGGCTATCATCAACGTACCTATCACCATTGCCCTGGCAGTCTACATAAACACAAATTACTTGGAGACAAACATGGTAGCTGTTACGATAGCATGCCAAGTGCGTCATTGACGGGAAGATTTATGTGACAAAACTCAGACCAAACCCATCTAGGCATTTACTTCTGTATTAATCATTCACCAGGTCGCAATGAGAAGGGCCTTCAGCCAACGAGAAGGGGAACTCGTATCGCAGCACAACACCGATCTGCCAATGACGGCCTACTCCCTTCGCTAAACGAGTGATGTCAAGGCGTGAAGCTCGAAGGATTACCTCGCTCGAAAGGTGGAAATCTGGTGACTCGGATGTTTAAGGGTCCGCCGTCTAAGATATCAGCATAAAAGTGCATACGGTAACCATATTTGTCGTCGAAGGGTAGGGGTGTCATTATCAATATGCTCAACTATCATAAAGATGTGCCAACTAGTGGCTAATGAAGTAAATGAAAAACTCGCCACAGAGGACAGGGCTCTAAGTCCCGTCCTGAAATGTCGCGCTTCCATAGCGCTAGCCACCTCTTCCCTGACCGATCCGCCCTGAAAGGCAGTGCCTAATGAGATCGTCTAGCTGAGATACTGTGGTATTAAGAAAGGAGCTTAAACTGTGCCACATAAAACCATCATATTGGCTGGAAGATGCATCAGACCCTCAGCTGAGCATTTCCAGGCCTTGGCCATCTTTTCAACCCTGAGAACCTCACCGATATCTTGAGGCAAGACCATGATGCAACCACTCCATTCTTTGCATCCTTGTGTTCATGACTGATTAATTATGCCCAAAGGTTATCACTGTGAGCCTAATTCGGAGAAACAGTAGTTATGATGTCAGGTGGTGGCAGTAAGTATTAACTATGAAGATAGTGGTTCTTAGCGTATTGAGGGGGGAGGGGCAGAGATGGTGGCTGGCGCGGAGTACCACTGATGCAAGAGGAGATGGGTTGTAGCTATTTATGGTACGCAGACTTGACCACCTTTAGATATTGCCAAGGACTTTGGTCTTGGAGCCTGTAAGTAATTTACCTCTATCGCGAAAAAGGCATTGTTAGCAGGGCTTTGGCAAACTCGGTCGCGGGTCGATCTCCAGCGGAAATGCACTTCATGGGATTGCTTACATCCACATATTAACATGTGGTATGCATGAAAACGAAATACGAGAAGTGCAAGGAGTGTGAAGTGAGATCAGGATCAAAGACCTTGGTGCAAAGGAAAGGGGATTAGTTAGAGGTGATTGCCAGCGGCGACCGGATCTTGTGAGGGTCGAACGCTGTGGACCCAGTGATTTGTGCCTTATCTTGATGTTGGGAAAAGTCAGTGTATGCACGCAATCTTTGAGTTTTCAACAGGCGAAGCACTGCATGATCAGCGATCAGTGCTTCAGTTTTAGCGGTCCTCGGATCATGCCTATCGTACTCACACTACGTAGGATAGTCAAGCCCTGAACCAAATTTCAATGGGTCAGTAGGCGCTTTCGGGGCGCGGGCACAATAAACTAATGTCGGAAAATCAGTAGATAGAGTGACTCTGTTAAACGTGGAACGTTAATCCGTGAAAATTCGGGTAGGGCCATAGATGCGAACCTTTTGATGATCTTTGCTCTATATATGAACCGAATATACAGTGAACGCTCACGTCTTGATGGATCCAATCAAAATGCAAGATGTATACTTTTTCTAATTTCTATTAAAACATAAGACTACATATGGTACATAGCGATTAACGTTTAACGAGAGCATAATAACATATTACCGTTTAGAGCTTCTAAAATATCAAAATCCAGAATGTCCCCAATGAAATAAAGATAATGTCGACGGGTGGATAGACGATCTACGCAGATGACGTTGATAGTGTGTGGACGGTGCTGAGGGTTTGGTGGAGAGAAGCCCATACTCGTTCGATCATTGCGTAGAAGGGTACATCAATGACACCCAGAGCACATGCATTACCCCAGAGGCCGTGGACTGCCAGCAAGCGCTTCATAAGACTGGTCGTATCGAGGATCTGTGTGGGGGGTGGCAGAAGGAGATTCTCGAGCGCCAAGATGTTTTTGTTGTATAGGTAGGTTTGGAGATATGGGAACATCTGGGGTGAAGGGAGAGCGAGGGGGACGACGGGAATGGTGGTTGGAGATGCAGGTTCGGAGAGTTTGGGAAGATTGGCACAGTGCGCAGAGAGGACGATCTCGTGTGTCGGATAGAGGGTGACTTTGGTCCTGGCGGACCCCGAGTTGGATTTCGAGGCGTAGACAGCAAGCATATGAGTAGGAGGGATGGCATCAAGGTAATCGCTGGTGATGATTTCGAGTTCCTTGGGAAGGAAGCCGGAGCGCTGAGGAGCATTTGCTAAGCGCACATCACGGAGACCAGCGAGCATGCTAAGGGACCAGATTAGATCATGTGAACCAGAAATCATGTCAAGATGTACATACCTGTCTTTGAAGAGAGGTAGCTTCTCGCGAATATACTCATCAGAGACATTCTGGGTGGGAGATGCGGGGATGGGGGAGGGCATCTTTGGTTCGGGGATGAGCGAAGGCTCAGAAGATTTTGATGTGTCCGCTTTGTTGGCGATATTGATGACAGACAAAGGGATCCGGCGCTGCGAAACCATCATCTTGTGCTTGGCAGCCAGCCGGGTCACCAGTGGAGCGAAACATCCATTACCCGAGACATGCCTTGTGCGGCGGCGCTGGCCGGAGGTGCACGCGGAGGCACCGGAGGAGGTCTGGCGACGAGAGATCATGTTGGTGCTGGTTGGAGACTTGCAAGGGGGCTGAGGACTCTGCTTGCGGATTCGCTGGAGGGGCGATGGGGGAGTCCCCACTCGGGGCGGGGGTAGTTATATACAGATCTCACAATGGGGGCACCTGGTGGGAAAAGAAGCCCGCCCTGCTCCTTTTTTGGCCGGATTGGTTTTGACTGGGTTTAAAATTACCGCTTCTGGAAGGCGCGCCCACATAATTTGGATTGTGGGCGCACCAATCGCGCACCAATCCACCTATGAATTCCCTTTCTAGGATAAAATCGGGGCGGATTGGTGGCAACGATATTTCTAAACAATGGATTTGAACATCAACTTGGATACCGTTCCTCAACCAATCCACCAGTAATCGCACATCGCATATCCGGCTTGATTGGTAGCCACACATATGATGTCCCTCTGGAATATGTATTCTTGACCAAGTCCAGGGCCCACCCGGACACGATAAGCATATCGATCATTTCTTTCTTCATTCACAAAGAATTCATCATTCCACTCTGCGGGACCGCGTTCTCAGTTTCCCCTGTCATTTTACACAAAGAAAAACCTATTTTCGTGTGTGAATGGGTGAATCCCTGTGCTCCAAACCGGAGGCTGTCGCAACTTGATAGAATTCAAGAGGATTCAGGATCCAAAATCCATGTACGTTTATGCTTACTGCTGTGAGTTCGCGGCTCTGTTCTCATGGACGTCGCCTCAAAAGACTCAAGGAAAAGGGCGAGACTGCCCATTGCTGTTACTTTGAACTCGTGATTGGCGTTCGGCTCGCATCCCGATTCAACTGACACGTTTACAGCCAGTTGGGTGGGTCTGGCGAACAGTACGAAAGATCTACGTAGTCGGCCAGGAGCTACTTGTTCTGGGGTACAACCTAGCATCAAAAAGCCAGGAATGTTATGATGAACATGAATAACTAGGGTACGATTGCTGCCAACTTCGGTCGGGCAATCGCACCCCGTGAAGACGACGTTTCGCACATTTTTACAGTCTTCCCGGGTTTATCTTGTGGTTACCATACCAGCACAGCCGACGTCTCAAGACCATCCTGGTTTCCTGGCCGTGTAATGGTGTAAGTTGGACGCTCGCATCGTTCTCACGAGGTCATGGGCACGAGGGTCTGTCCCTTCTACCTTTCCCCCCGTCCCAATCGAACGTTTCATTTCAGTGTAACCCGAAGTAACACGTCTTGCCGGTCGTATCCTTTCCGCCCTGACCGAATATTCACGAACAGAGGAGCAGGAAACGAATTTCTCAATCAGAAATAGCAATGACCCGGGTGCGTCTCTTTTTCTGAAGACTTTACCCATCCTCAACCTACTGGTTATTCGAATCTTCCAGTGCCCGGTAATACTCGCCTTGTCCCTCTCTGTCCCTTCTCGGAACCTGGCAAACGACACTCGGAAATGACTGCTCCCCTAGGCGCTGGCGTCGATGGCACGCATCCAGACCGCGGATATCTACTTTGTGCAGGAAGTCAAACAAATAACATAGCATTGAGAAACCTTCGAGGCGCCTACAAGAAGTGGGTACGCAAACCGGGAGATATCGATAACTCCTTGTGAGGTGTGTGTCGGCTCCTGTTATCTGAAAGCTGAGTACTGAGCAATAAGGGATGATTTAGTCGCTGCGGCATTCCTTCGGCTCCCTGCAGCGAAGTCATCTGTAGTCGGAGGTTCATACCGTTTTAACATGCTGCGGCTGCCGGTCGCTTGATAGTTCAGGCTATCGCGGGTATGCACTATGGATGTCCATCGTTACCCTGTTGCTTTGAGGGTTTCTGGGCTACATTTATGGGGCTCGTCTTGGACTGGGAGGTGAAACTTAACAGCAGGACTCCTACTAAGTCACGCCGTTGCGATCAGGCCGTGGTCCCTGCTAGTCCTTACCTGGCGCGTTCGACTTATGCTGGACTATTACACTCAGTATATCGTCGACGACTCTCGTCGCCTTATTGGTCCTGGTTTCTTAGTTCCGGTCCTATCTCAATGATTGTCTAGCCTTAACACCTGTATGATCGTCCCCAACATTTGGTCGCAGACTTTCGCACTTCCTGGTCTTCGCCATTTGTGACGTCGACCAGAGCTGGCTTTGCTCTGAGTCTTCACCCGAAAAGCACATTCCAAACACTCGGGGGTTTTGCTGTCGCTATTGACCTGAGACAGTGATGGTGTAGGGGTGGAACCGCATGCTGACGCCCAAGGCATACCCCATCATCATTGTTCTCACTGCAAGAATCTAGTCCTTGGCTTGGGGAGCTTTGCCTCGTTTCGAGGCCTTGGAGTTGGTGGGTGCTTTCAGCGTGGCCTGAAACATTGGAGCTGGGTAACGGCAATGTTAACGGAATGCTTGCATTCTTAGTACTCAAAGCCAAGAAGACACTGGCTCCGCATTTGCGCAATAGACGTTGGGACCAGCCACCTTAACCACACGAGGATAGCTTCGTGTGCTCGTGCGTCAAGGATTCACGTCACTACGAATGGAGAACCAGAGTCATCTGGTCGGCTCTTGACCTTCCCTGTCAGTTATCCGACTCGCCATCTACGATTTGGGGTCGTGATACCATGCCTCGCGCATCTGAATCAATACCTTGGACGTGACGAATGGTGGGAAGTAGGAACCAACAAACAAGGAGGCTAAGAATTGAAGGTCTTTTTGCTCACGGACCGGCACCACGTAGGACCTAGAACCCCTGCTGGATGTTATTAGATCGTTATCCTTTAGGGACGCCAAACTAGGATTGCCATGCATCCCCCTCTACTCATGGTCGTATATCACAGGCTTAAGGACCAGATGCACCAGGTGCCCCAACTTCTCGTGAAAATGCTATCGAGAAATACGAATGTACGTTGACCGGTCGGAATGTTGTGTATACCCACCTTGATCATGATGAGCGAACGCTTCGCCCCGTTGTGACATAGGGGTCTGATATCACATTTCTCGAGATCCCCAGAGCTGGGACAATCTTAGGACCTTTAGAATACCATCTCCAATATCTCTCAGGGCAGACTACGTCATTTAAATGATACTTAGGGCATGAGGTGTCGGCTGACGAGGGGTTGCGGTAGACATCTCAAAACCTCCAGAGTGTGTATTGGGTGTACGTACTTTCATGGACGCCGTGGAGTGATGCCGGTGACCCATGGCTGTTCTAAATGCTTTCTTTGCCCCCCATGAATCTTCGTTCAGAGCTTCGCCCCGCATATCTCCACTATTTCGTCCCAAGGTACGTTGCCGGCCGCACAACGTGAAGTTAATACCCTTTCTTCCTCAACGTCGGGTATGTTTCGAAGGACGATTACGACCTAGGTTGAGCGTAAGCGCACCAGTATACTTCAAATTGATAAGACTAAACATGGCGTTCCGGAATAGCGGCCGTGCCATACATACCATCATAATCATACTGGGTGGATAGGCAGCAAAGACAATGTCTGTCAGAGTACCTTGTACAGACCTGTAGGTCTCTCTTTCTAGCGGCCTTCAACGAACCCCCGATTAGACCTTTTACAACACGCTTTTTTCACATTTTTGATGGACAAATACGTACGCTACTTTGTAGAGGAAACCACATGACTCCACCACTATAGGTTTCACATAAACGTGGATCACTGTGGGACACTCACCGCTGGCAAAGCCAGATAAATGGAGCTTTCGACTGTTCCAGAATCTTTGGCTGAAGTTCCGTGAAAAATCTCCACTCATGACACAAAACCCCCGACCCAGAAGCTTGAGTAATTAATGTTATCTGACAAGTCTCTCACCACATTGCCCCGCACGCTCGGAACCACATGCATTGACGTTTCCAAACTCCAGCCACCTAGTCTCCAATACCTCTTAGGTTTTGCACGAGATGCTACGACAGCAGCCCACCTTGCGTTCATGCACCGGACCCAGCCCGCGGAGGCTGGCCTCGCCGAGCCTCGAGCAAAGGACTAAGACCACATCCACGATCATATCATTAATATCTATCAATATAGGGCCCCGTTATCGCCCATGACATTACAGGGTCATTGGATCGTTGCCAGGTCGGCGGCACCTCGTGGTCGAGACCGATCAGCACTCCCCCTGAGTATGAATTAGGTCTCGGAGCTTCGCCGCACCAAGAAAAGCTTGTCCATGGCAAGAGGACTTGCAAAGCTGATCACTACTCGGAATAAATACGATCTATATCATTTTTGCAAGTGCCCGTTTTGTGGCAGTTTCGGCCCATGAAAGGTATAAAAGGCCTCCCAACGTCCTGTAAAAGACCAACGACAACTTCACAAAGTCGACTTCTCAGCTGGTACTCTCTACTTTCTAGACAACTACAGACGTTTTACTCATACCATGCCTCAGAACCTTGTTTTCCTGCTGCAAACCTGCAAACTCGTTTTCGGTAAGATCGCTCCAGCAAAAAGCACAGAATGTAGGTGATTTGTGTCCTCATTTTGTTGGCTTTTTATGACTCAACCACCTTTTTTAAACAGATCATGAAATTCACCATTGCTACTACCGCCCTTGTAGCTGCACTCAGCTTTGCCAGTGGCGCCAATGCCATTTCCTGTCAGGCGCAGGGCACTCCCAGCAAGCCGGCCAGGTGTGTTTGGGGTAATTGCCCTTCTGGATACCGCAGCGTCTTCTGGGATACCGGGTGTTCCACTAGAGGATGGTGGTGGTGGAGGGAAGAGCAGAGGTGTTGTATCTAATTTGAGCCAGAACCTGACGAAACCCTTTGATCCGGCCGAAGTTATTGTATTTGATGTACCGTTGTGTGATCATGTATATATGGATAGCAGTTGTTGGAAATTGTCCTCGGTGTGATGATGTGAGCGCTCATAAGGACTTCTCATAACTAGGCAACCATCTATGGGATTCGAGTCGGTTAGGTGTTATTAGATTGTGAGTGTTACCGGTCTTACGCCTAAGAGACTGTCAACATCGGTTCCAAACATAGATATCGTTATAGCGCTTAGTTGGATGATTGCCTATCGGAGTCTCGAGCCATTTTAGGAAATGGCTATGTGTCTGCTGCTGTAGGGGAGACTGATGTGGTTACACTTATGTTTATCTGGTGTTTTCAAAAAGGCTCAACGCATCCGGGGGAGGGGCGGGAGGATCCCCCGGAGCCAGTAAAGCTCGCAATTTCCTTGGTTTCGGTTACTTGAGCAAAGGTGCCGACAAACAGAAGTTGCCGGCACCCAGTGTCCAGCTGAGCAAGGGTGGTACGTTCTCGCTTTCCTTCCTTCATTCCACTCTCTTCCATAGCTGGCAATGTTAGCCAACACCTACGTATCCTAGCATAGTCTCATTTTGTCCCTCCCTCCCGCCCTCTTTATCCGTTACCATTACAATTCAGTGCAAACTACAATGTATTATTTTCTCCTAGCTGTGCTGACGGTGCCACAATCTCCGAGGTGAGATACTATGAACCCGCAGAGCGAGGATCCCACCCGCCCCAGCAGCTCCTCCACTCTGCGGTCCGGCGCGCTAACGCGAGCCCTAGCCCAACCCTCCGAGTAGTATTTCATCCCCCCGAGTGTTCACCCAGATGAAGCTGGATTACTTTTTACATCATGTAGTGTCACGCGATTTGTTGCCGTTAGTCCATCTGCCCTATATGATACACTTCACTCATTGATATTAGCATTTATAATTGACGTCGCACTTTCAAAGAGACATAGACGATAAGCTATAGCACAAATAGGCGGCCGTTGATATTGACATGCTCAGGTGTTGTCATGGAAGAACATCCTGGTGACAGTTGACTGTATGTTCTTCCATGAGCGCTGCGGAGCAATGCCAGCAATTCTTGGCTGTTTTGGCAGGCCTTCTTGCACTTGTAAGCCTTTGGTCGAGGCTTCGCCCCACGTATCTCCACTGTCTTGTGCCAAGATATGTTTTTGTTGTACAAGAGTAGAAATGAGAATGGCCTTTCGGTACGGTGAATGTGTTGCGTGTAATATTAAGATCAGGTTGCGGAAGAGAGAAGCCATTCAGTTCCAATATTGTGGACTCCACCAAATGAATAACGAACTACTGTGGTGTTGTCTCCGCTGAGGGTGCTGGACAAATGGTGTTTGTGAGCAGATAGGAATTCTAGTATAAAGTGCGGCTAAGGTCTCCATTCATACTCAATAGAAGCCCCACGACCCCAAAGCCTGGACACCGAGTTCTATTTGACATGTCTCTCGTCGTAAGTGCCAGTGCCTGAGATCCTAACCATTGGAGCTCGCAAGCACTGGCATATTCAAGTTCCGGTCACCCAATTCCCAACCGCCTCCCAAGCTTCTACACAATGTCACCATGTCCCATGGTTTACCTTAAGCTCGACCATTGGACCCGGCTCCATGAGACTGAGGCTCTGGGACCTCGAGCGAAGTAATACTAACAATATGACCATGATCAAACTGTCTATCGGTGCCAGGCCTCGCTATTGCTTGCGACACTAAGGGGCCATTATCTTCATTACGAACCGGTGGCAGCACCTTGTGGCTGAGGCTGATTAACACTCCTCTCGAGTGTGGATTGATAGGCCCTAGAGCTTCGTCGCATTGAAGAAGCTTAACCGTGACAAAGAGACTTTTGGGAGCTGATTACTCACTCAGTTTTTATATGAACTATACTGTTTTTGTGAATGCCTGGTTCTGGAATGTTACGATGAAGTATAAAAAGCCTCCCAACATTCCGTCGAAGACCAGCGACCTCTTCGCAAGTCGATTGCCCAGTGGGTGTTCCACCTTGTGCACGTCTGTGGATGTCTTTGCTCATCTTATTGTTTAGAGCCTTGGTGTATTGCACAAACTTGTCTCTAGTGAAATTATCTCAACAGTCCTGAACGTAAGTGATTCATGTCCCCTGTTCAATTCTCGTTACAGTCAGTCACTCTCATGAACAGATCATGAAACTCGCTTTCGCCGCTACTGCCCTCATTACTACACTTGCCTTTGCCACTGGGGGCAATGCCATTTCCTGTAAGGCGCAGGGTACTCCCAAAGAGCCCGCCATATGTGTTTGGGGTAAATGCCCTCGCGGATACCGCAGCGTTTTCTGGGACACCGGATGCGACACTAGGGGACGCTGGTGGTGGAAGGAAGAGCAGAGGTGTTGCATACCTAAATGAGTTGTATCCTGTTGAAAAGTATTGATTCGGTCGTTGTTGTAATTGATGTATGATTGTGTGTCCATGTATATGGGCTCTTGCTTGATTGAAACTATTAGGAATGTCGATCATGGAGATTCCTTCCTGGATGTGAAAAGTTGAATCGTACTGGAGTTGGTGAGACTCAAGGAACTGTGGAAATTTCATATGCGACTCAGTTGTGTCAGGGGATTACTATCCTGCGAGCCCTGCGTATATGACACCCGGAGACGGTCCTAAGTCATGAGCATCGAGTGTAGAAACATGAAACATTCATGCATCGTTCGATCTGACGGTTGCCTTGAGGCGGTGTACAAAAGGAGGCCTCGCGGAAGTCACGCCCCCAATCGTAGGAGTAGCATATGGCTCCATGTCGGGATCATGAGAACTGCGCCCATGTGGGTGAAAAGAAGCTTATGCGAGGCCTTCTTTTTGCAGTATTGATTAGAGACAGCGACGGACAAGCCCAAACAGACTCAGGCTGGACGCAATAGTAGCGAGTAAATGATTGGGTGTTAGGATATCTTCAAGAGGTGAACAATGTCACATGCGCGTACAGACGAGTAGATCAAGGTCTTCAGTATCGGTCGTCTGCAGTGGGGTTTTCGGTCCGGTGCTCCGGGAAGGCTTTTGTTCCTACCGCATAGCACCCATCAACGAAACGTTTTCCCTTGGCTTTGTTCCACCAGAGGATCTAATAACCATCTTAGCACCTTTTCCCTCTATTATTCGTTCAGCTGCTTTGAAGGGTAGCCTATGTCCTGGCCTCCAGGTCTCCTCAAATCGAAGAAAGGAGACGTGTGGCCACGAGTTCGGCGCGAGACTCGGGACGCTCAGCTCGTATTCCTTGCGATAATCCAACTGCCATTCCTGCCGTGTCCATGGTCGACTTCTTTTCCACCGACGCCTTCCAGTCCTCCCCAAACCTGCCCTCCGACGTCTTACATGACGTCTTCGAGTTCTACATCGACAATTACCACCATGACAGGTCGCGACCTCTCAGCCCAA
Source organism: Podaxis pistillaris (assembly GCA_018524465.1). Classification (NCBI taxonomy): domain Eukaryota; kingdom Fungi; phylum Basidiomycota; class Agaricomycetes; order Agaricales; family Agaricaceae; genus Podaxis; species Podaxis pistillaris. The sequence continues at coordinate 15,875 of JAEUWN010000071.1, read as the reverse complement.
AAGACGTTCCTTGGTTCCTCGGTCATGTCTGTCGCCTTTGGAGGGCAGCTGCAATTGCCACTCCCCAACTCTGGAATCGGTTTCCCCCTTTGAAGCTGACTGTCGAGAAGCAGTCCTGTCACCCGATGTTTGACGAACTCCTCACGCGTTCCGGTGTTCGTCCTATTCGCGTTCACCTCAATTTTGCCTTGAATAAGGGTGATGCTGGCCCAGAGACCTATCCAGCCCTCGAGCCTCTGATCGCGGCTTCGAAGAGGTGGGAAGAAGTGATCATCCGGGGCCTCAATGTACAGCACATGGAGTACCAATTTCGCAAGATTGAAGGACAGATCCCGCATCTTCGCAGAGTCCTGTTGTCATTTGGACGTGATGCGTCCGACGTAGACCAGGTTGCGGGACCTACGAACATTTTCCGCGACGCTCCAGTGCTCTCCGAGCTCCTCGTCGATAGACTCTCCCTGAGCGTTTGGCAACACTTCCCTGTTATCTCTTGGAAGCAACTGATCAGATACGAAGATGCGGAAGGTAGTTGTGGCGGACCATATGAAATTCTTAAGCGCGCGGAGAACCTCGAGACTTTCATAACCACGGAGTGCAGCTTCCAGGAGCCTGACCAATCGCTTTTGGTGCACTCCAAGCTTTGCCAATTTCAAGCTCACGTTACCCGGACACAGGTTTCCTTCTTAGCATTGCTTGACAAGCTGAAGTTGCCTAACCTCAAAAATTTTGCCGTGACCTTTGACCCCCTCTCGACGGCCCCCGAGCTCCATGCGGCGCCAACTTTAACGTCCCTCCTCACTCGCTCTCAATGCAATCTCCGGACCCTTGTGCTTAATCAGGGTCCTCTACACGATTTCGAGGTTTCAGAGATGCTTGCAGCAACACCTCATCTGGAGACGTTGGAACTCGGTGATTGCGCCAACCTTGACAGGGTCCTATTGTCTTTGGTCTTCAAGAAGACGGAGAACACACTACTTCCATATTTACGCAATCTCACGTTCGTGTTTCCCGGCACACTGTGTCATCGACACATTAAAGCTATCCTGCATATCACAGAGTCTAGGAACAAGCAAGTTATAGCTGAAGATGAATTGTCGCTAGGTTGTTTGTTTGTTCCGTTGCAAAATGTCCGCATTACCGTTCATGAATTCGCTTTCCGCTTCAAGGCATGTCTGGATCTGAACAAAAAGTTCTCCGGTAATGATATCGAAGCGCCGATGTCAGCTGTTGAGCAACGGGTGAGTAAATCCACGACTCGTGTGTGTTTCAACAACTGAGATTCATAGTCTTCCCAGGCTGGTGATGCCTACTTAGTAGATGGCATCAATAGAGAATATTATCAAACATTATTACACAAATTCGTCAACGAGTTAGATCATTCAAATCGGTACCACTGCCATGGTGCCGACAGACAACTCGTGAGCTCGATGTATTTCTCAGCGACGTCCAATTCTCAATATCGGACGACGTCTATTCCGTTAGGAGCGGCAAGCTACAGACGTCATGCGTCTGTCACAAGTCATTTGTAGTGAATCATCCTCGACCGGCTCCGAATTTTACCAAATGTATCAAGTATGCCAACCATTGGTTACTAATAGTTTCATCAAGACTTGCGAGTGGATGTTGATAGGCTCGAGAGATATTGTGTACATTCCTCCTGATCACGGTGAGTCACAACGTGTTTCTTCTTTGATGACATCAGAAATGACGCTTTTCTTGCAAATGGTAGAACTCAGAGAATCTTCCGACCGTTGGAATATTGCTTTCGGCATGTTCCATAATGACTTGCAGATGTTGAAAGGATATTGCAAGTCCGCTGTGCTGGCTGAACGAAGACCCTGGTGGGAATAGCGATTGTCCAGCTCGAGAGATGCTTGCCTGGCACCGCCATAAGGCTTGTCGACGTGCGTTCCTGTCTCGACCATAGACACCCTTAATGGGCGATCATAACGCCGTGTATATTCTTATGGCCCATCGTGGGGCCCCAATGACAAATCACTCAGCGGAATTCTCAGGGATAGGGGGAAGAAGGGTCCAAAAATAGACATATGGTCAAAGGCGAAGACAGATAAAGCTGAGGGTTGAGGGAGTGTTCGACCAAAGGCAAATACCCACACGATACAATGGTGGACGCTAAGTCGATACTGGAGAGTCTGACTGCCCAGAACCTGTTCGATCTTCGAGGGGTTGTTGCAGTTGTCACTGGGGGTGCCTCTGTAAGTCCGTTGGTACAGATATGCAAATGTGCGCGTTGGGCTCACCATGTTCGTCAATATAGGGCATTGGGCTTATGATAAGCTCAACACTAATGGCGAATGGTGCCAAGGTATACATAGTGGATATTGACAAGGAAAGACTCGACCGGTAGGTGTCGCAACTCGGTTTGCTCTCTTTTTGCATGATTAACGCGATGAATAACAGCATTCCAAAATTGTATAATGATGCTGCAACCCCTCAAATGGGTCGTTTGATTGGAGTTCAAGGTGATGTCAGCAAAAAAGTGAGCTCATTCACTGTGGCCGTATCATTATCCTGACGGTGACCCATTTTAGTCTGAAGCAGCCCGCCTTGCTGCGCATATATCATCCCTCGAACCGAACGGCATCACGGCGCTCTTCAACAATGCGGGCATCCTAACAGGAAGTTTCAAGCGGCCGGACACGCTGAGTAATCCGAACCCAACAGCGCAAGACTTCGTTAAAGCCTTGTTTGACGACGTTCCCGAGGAAACCTTTACAGACGTGTACAAAGTCAACGCGGTGGGGCCATATTGGTTGACGTTTGCGTTTTTGCCATTGCTGGAGAAGTGGAAAATCACTCAAGCAGCAAAGGCGGAAGGTCGAAGCGCAAACGGAGGGAGGGGTTTTGTGCCACAGGTTGTTATGACTAGTAGTATGAACGGATGGACCAAGGTACGCTTGTAATCGATTGAAACACTCAGAGCGAGGCTGACTATGGCTGTAGGATCTTGCAACTTCGGGATTTTCGTTCCCTTATTCCTTTTCCAAGTCTGCAATTGGACTTGGTACGGCTGCACTTGCACATGAACTGTTGCCGCTTGGGATTAGAGTGAATGGTATCGCTCCTGGTCTATTCCCTACAGAGGTGAGTCACAATCCCTTGATACGAGCAGGTGAAACGGAAATGAAGGTTCTCTGTGACATAGATGGCCGCTCCAGGAACCTCAAATCCTCTCGGTATATCCACATTTTCAAAGGAAGCTGCGTTTGAGTCTCCTGCGAATAAGGCTGGTGGATCGAGGTTTGACATGGGCATGCTGGCGTTGTTCCTTGTCTCGAATTGGTTTGTGAATGGAGAGACTGTCCTCATCGACGGTGGCGTAAGTCCCCTGGCACTTTTACTGGTAGCGTACAACGAAGGGCTAATGATATTTTTCGCAGACCTTACTCCGTCATCCTTCTGCTTTCTGAACGTGGCAGTAGAACACAGGTGGCTGTGTATGATTAATGGGAATTGATCATTTTCCGTCGTGCGATCATGACTTTTTGTGATTATGTTCCACATCGACAAGTTGGATATGGATAAATGATAGTACTATCAGTCACCGGGTGAGTGTGATGTGATACCACGACGCGCATATGTCTAGTGAAAGACCGAAAGTGTTTTGCGAGTCCCTAGCTTCGAATGCAAGACAGGTCCTGACTTCCAACGCTGGTGATTCTAGGTAGACCACAGCGTCCCAAGTGCTTCGGTAGTGAAAGAAACACTGTTCATTATTTTTGGTTCGTGTGATGCCCCATATCAGGAGGCACTCTATCAGGGTGAGATATAAAAACGAGTGACTTCGCAGCCGGGGCAAATGGACGCTCAAGTGATGTACCTGCGAAGTACGACACGTCGGCATCTGCGCCGTAAGGACAATCCCATAAACTTGAAACCCGGTGTCACTTTACAAGATTGCGTACTCAAGGAACTATCTTTAATCAAAATACTGCCACATGTATCCATATCCCATGAGTAGTCCGAAAGAAGCCAATGCCACCGACGACGATGTTAGATATTCAAGAATTCAAACCCCATAACTGTAAACTTGAACACATTGCAAGGCCCATCAAGGGACTGCTCACGCACGAGCACCACACCTGATGCAGACATCCTCCTTGTCGCGGCTGCATTGAGCAGCTGGTCAGCTCACGGCGACGAAACGCAGAGAGGATACGTTAAAAAAGGATTGACTCACAAGAAGCATATCAATCCACAAGGGAAACAAGCCTTCACAACATTATGTCAAACCTTCAAAACGCAAGGAAAGAAAGAAACGGGTAACGACACCGTACAATAGCCATAAGGATCCCCATGACACCGTGTTTCGTCTTGAACTCATGCTTCCCTTCTTGACACAACTGATTTTCTGCCACGCAAATCTCAGTCGTCAGCGTTGCGAGTACCTTTAGTGTTGTACGAGCGACTTACCGGCGTCTCTAGCCGCGTCAGGTGGGGGCGTGACAACACGTTCTTCAGCATTATTGTTTATAGAACCCTCTCGCGAGGATCCCTGGAGCTCTTGAAACGGAGTAGGGGGGCGAGGTTGACCTTGGTCGTCCACCTTCAAGTCGCCTTGGCTTGCCTGATGTATAGTGGCTTTCCTCGGCGGTGGTGTCTGTGCACGAGTCTGAGCAGGCTTTTCGACGGGTTTGGTGTTGGCGGACATGGTCGGTTGTGTGGTAGAGTAAACTGAGTAGCGGTGTGTAGTAAAAAGGTGAGTGTGTTAGAGAGAACAAGTGCTTGAGGAAACCGAAGGCGAAAGTAGTTGTGGGCGTGAAGGAGAGAAGAGACAGGCGGCAAGGAGGTTGGGGACCGTCGATTGGTGGTGTATGAAAAGGGAGTCTGGACACGTCTGAACGTGCAGATCACGCACCATATTCATATCGAAGGACTTTGCTACAATGAGAAGTCAGTTAAGCGTAGATTGGGATCCTGACCCTCATGGTGGTGAGGCAGTGAGACCCCGGCGACAATAGCTAGTTTTTACAGGCGAACCAAACGGAGCGGAACAACCATCCTAGGTTTATGTAGGTTGACCCAAGGACTCTGGACTTCTTGGACAACCAAAAGGACCACGATCGAGGAGAAATACTGCATGGCGGCTCTCGTTGATCCTCAATCCCGAAGTCGGAGCCTTTAAGAAGGCACAAGCATAAACCTAACAGTTCTCGTAAACACCACGAAATGAAAAATGCGTCAGCACAGAATCACATTGAAATGGCAATCAAAGTTAACGAAATGGCTATTTATACTCTTAAACCGCATCGTGTACAGACTTCCTCATTATCAATACTGCATTAATCAGTTCATTAAGCAAGGTACCTGCGCTTAGAGGGTAGCGAAACTCACCAGAGTCCTATTAGTCCGCAAGGGAAGCAAACCTACGGCAGACAGTCGTCAATAATCTGAGGAGATGAGAAAGAGGCGCAAACTCACAATAGCGAAGATGATTCCAACGATCCCGTAATTCGTACGAAAAGCATGTTTCCCCTCTAAGCACATCTGATTACCTGGACAGCGTTACAGAAGTCGGGGCACACACGCCGTTCAGCCAACAATGGAAGCGTTGTCAAACTAAAATGCGTACCATAATACTGGCCGCCCGCAGGACCGATGTCATGACCAAACCCCGAAACATTGGAAACCCCAAATCTAGCAATACCCGATGAATTGTAACCCGAAGCACCTTGGGGTTGTGAAAGCGGCATATCTCGCAGAGGTATGGCAGAAGGGGCGTCTGGATTAGTTCTGGCATTTGGATCATTCAATGTCCCATACGCAGGCGGAGGGGCGGTAAGGCTGGTTGTAGTCGAGGACGCTGGTACGTCGGTGGGTTGAGGAGATTGGCCCACTGCCTGATTGGCAGCGGCGGTGTGTTTTGGTGACATCAGGCGTTCCTTGGCGTATTAAAACCTGGGTTCAGTAGCCCAACGACTTGTAGCGGGCGGGCAAGTGCTTAGGTTGTTCCAAGTTTCCGATTCATTTCATTTATGTGACCGTGCTGTAGGACCGCGGTGTTTGCGGTACCGTGGAGCAGAATCGGTGCTATGGTGGCAGATGTTGGAGATTGGTATGGGGATGCCCCCAAAGCTTGGTATCTATCTTTGGCTTCGTTTTACCTGCATGATACGCCGGTTGGAGAACGGTGGGCCGTCCGTACCTGCCGCCAAGATTTGTAATTGGAGCTGACTATTTTTATTATTCGTTCGCAAGTGGCGCGGAGCGGAGAGGAAGAGCTGCTGTGCACTCTTATGCGAGAATGTTTGAATCATTAATGAAGCAAGTCATCGAGTACAAGTTCTTTGCGACTGGTTTCAGGGTGGCGGAAGTGATAGCGAAGCCTATTCCGGTATACCCGAGACTGAAGCCGAAAGTGGCGAGACCATGAATAAGTAAGTATAGGCAGAGGGTGCTTGGAAACACAGACCGAAACACTCGATCCTAAGTGCGATAAATGAGCCGACAACAGGGTCACCACCGCTGATCACAACGCGTAACAAACTTCCTCTTTATCATTACTACATTGCAGCAAATATCTCATTAGTCGTGAGCAGACATCCACAATAACGTAACTCACGAGAGAGCTATCAACGCTATCGGAAAACAACACTGCAACAATCAGCAACCAGAAGGTAGAAAAGAATAAACAGCACATATAATCCCAGGAACAACCGTATCCCGTCGTGTGAACGTGGTTTCCTTGAAGGCACAACTAATCACCTGGACACGTCGTACAATTCAGTATACAAATGCCTCCTATTCAAGTCGAGAACGCATACCAAGGCTCTGAATGACAACTGGATTGCCCCCCACTTAGTACGCTCTAAGCTACCGCGCTGCCGGCCGGTGTCGATTCAGGAGCAAGATGTGACTGCTGCCGCGGTACAGGAGGGGATACTGGCGCTGGTTTGATGTATTATCATCAGATGGCATATGCGCAGGCGAAAGGGCCTGAATAGGGTCGGTCGTGGCTGTATTGGCAGCAACCTCAGTTTGTTTCGACAAGGCAGCAGAAGACGTTACCCTGAATCCTGAATACTAATGTCTGGTTGGCGGGCTTCAGGTGGCAACACAATGACGCGCTTGAACCAAGACCATCTTTATATATCTGAACGCAATCGCCCTGGCGCCCGACGGCCAACAACCTCAAGATGGTCGCGTAGTCAATAGAGCACGAGCTAGATGGGAGGTTTGGTGTGTGAGGGCACACATGCGCGTTCGGATGTATGCCATCAGTATCGTCATTACGTATCCAACCCCCCGGACTTGCGGCACGGGATAGCCTGTGCACTAAGCACGAATATGCATCAACCAGAAGGCGCTGATACTCTGATGTTGCGGGTATAATGCCATAATGACCTTAGTGGTATGATGAACTTAACGGCATGCGCGAAGGCGATGTTTGGGATCGTAGCATGCGTTGCGATGTAGCCGGAGTTTGCCCTGGGACTGCGTTAAGAATCGCAGTAGCTGGCCCGACGAGGCGAGATAGTTGAGATGAAGGCGACAGATATATCGCAAGTATCAAAAGGCGAATTGTAATCTGCGAGCTGGGGTGCGAGTTCGGTGAGCGAGGAATAGAGAGCATCGTGTTGATAGTGACTGTTGATTGTCAGATGTGAGAGGCCAAAGGAAACCTGGTTGTTTCAGAGATGATAGACTGGGAAGGGTGAGACTGGTTGAAAGATATGCAAGTCAACTTGTCAGCAGGCACGGCACTAGGCAGGAACCGTCCTGCAGAAGCATGAAGGGAGAAAGGATTAGGATCATATTATATCTGCCGAGCACCACACCGCCTGCAAATTAACACCCTATCAATGCTATAGCATACACCATCAGAACAATCACGATTTCAGAACTGATTCAACCAAGAGAAAGCTCACCAGAGTCCTAAGAGTCCACACGGAAAACAGAACTGCATCAAGGGATCAAAATGACATCATAACTCGAACCATCCATGGACTTACAATGGCACAAAGAATCCCACCAAGCCCATATTCTATCCGAAAGTCATGGTGTCCTCTATAACACATCTGCATCCCTAAAAATGGCAAACGGATATTCATCAGCCTAGACCGGCAGAGCCAAAATATAAGCATAGAAATTACGAACCGTAATCATAAGTCGCACTATCATAGCGAGGTGGAGGCTGGGGCGGATACGCCGTAGTCATCTTCCTTCTAAGATGATGTTCACGGTTTGTCGTTTGTCGCCTACTTGTCGTGGGTCAAGATGTGTCAACTACGGTTCAGATCTTCGTAATGAGGGATGTGCGCTTCGCAAACACAGATCCGTTTCTGATTCATAGTCATTTACACACGATTCGGTCATTGGATCCTGACTAAGACGGGGTGGCTATGTTGGATCTTGGAGTAGCGGGCGGAAACTGGGCTGCACCGCTTTTCCTAGGGGCTTAATTCCCACTAATTCGTACACGAACTCATAACCACCGTAGCCCAACATTTCTCCCGGCAAGGACGCAATCGGGTACGCTGACACCGCCGACACCAGCTCCAACAACTTCGACACGTCCACCCCACCCTCCCTCACTGACGTCCTTCCTCAACACGTCCTGCATCTCACGCATGCGTTCTCCGTGCCCGACTAAGTATGTCGGTATGCAGTTGTCATTGCGCCACAGACGCCAGAAAATGGGGTCTGGGAGGGGCCGGGAAAGATGTTTTGAGATGTGGTGAAGGATTGTTTGGATGTGGACTGGGATTTCTGCACGCGCCTGAGGAGAAGAGGAGGAAGGAGGTGAAGGAGAAGTAGGCATCGTGGGAGGAATGTACAAGGGGTAGGGTCCTCCTAACATGACAGTGATCTTTGTGTGTGTGCCCTTCTCATACCATTCCTCTGGTGTCATCCCGGGCTCGTCCTGTTGTGAAGTTGAACACGAATCAAAGACAACCCCCAAAATGCCCGGTTGCTCATCGCTCGCCTGGGAGGGATACCCTTCACGAGGTCGAGGGATGAGGTAGCCGAAACCTGGAGGATGAACTGCCGATGGCGGCGTAGGGAACACGAGGTTGAGAACATGCACAGATGAAGACACATTGGTTGTTAGGTGAGGTATGGTCGGGAGGGATGTGGCGTGTTGGGAAGCTGGATATAGTGAAGATTTGTTCACTTGGGGTTGTGCGATGGCGTGGAACGTAGGCAGGGGCAGAGCGGAGACTATGTGTGTCGCGTTGGCAGTGGAGAAAGAGGTGCTACCATTGTGCGGGCTGAGATGAGACAGCTGGAGTGAAGATTAATTGAGTATATGCAGGTGGTAAGGTGGCGACGTACCTCAAATGTATGATCCTTGCGCATGAGCAGATTGAGGACAGGACTTTGGCGGAAAATCTGGACATTCGATCGCTTGGCAAGGTGTTGTACGAGCGCACGAGTGAGCGTTTCGATGCCGCTTTTAAATGAATACACGGAACTGTCTTTGAGGATCTCCCCCAGATTTCCAATATTCGGGACAGGCTGCCGCATGTCGATAGGTATACTGGAACTAGCGTTCGTGAGGATTTGGTTGTGATTCCTAGGGAACCAAAAGGGTAGAGTAGAATGTGCGCTGATTTGTCGCGAATCGGCAGCATATATGCCGTGAATGATGGCGCTGCCCACTGCCGTTGCCATGTCTTCACCGAGAATGCGGGAGGCAAATGAATGTATGCTCTCGTCCTTGCCGTCCTTGGCATCTCTGTACAAGCCATATCGCAGGGGTGCACGAAGAATCGGCCAAAGAAATTTCCTCATTAACGGAGAGGAGAAACCGGGGCCAACAGCGTTGAGGCCAGAGACATTAGGGAGTTGGCCAGGAGGAATGTAGACGTAGCGTTTCTTGGCAGCAGGAGAGGATTTGGGAACAGTGATGAGCTCATTTTCGATACCAAGATTCCTTATCTACAGTTGTGCGTTAGCTCATTTCGTGAAAGTACTGAGAGCTACAGACCAACTCGAGGACAGCAGTACCTTTAGGTCGCAACGTCCGCGGCCCACCTTCGAGGAGGACTCTATGTCCTTGGATATCGACGGGTTCTGATTGGGCCCATCCTCCGAGGCGTTTGCTCTTTTCAAAGAGTAGGATATGTGCAGCAGGGAATCTATAGGAGAGACTAAATGCAGCAGAGAGGCCCGTAAGTCCACCGCCGAGAACTGCAATCTGCATAGAAAGTGGAGGGCAAGAACGGCGGGCGGACCGGGAAGGCCGCGAGTATTTGGACGGTATTTGTGGGTGTTTGTGATGGGCAAGGGAAGTGGGAGGGATGTTTGTTCGGTGTTGTATTGAGCTGACGATGGACTCGCCAAAACGCGCAGGCTCTGCAAATCCGCAAAATGACCCAAAACGCATAAAACTCGCTGTCCCTCCTCAGAACCAGGGTGCAACCCCTGTCGATCCAGACAACGCCCCCGGAAAACGCGCAGAGCTCGACCCCATCCAGTCTAACGACATCGCCAACCTTCCTCCAGACTCTACTGCTCCTTCGGACGACACCCCCAATCCCTCCTCTGTCAAAGTTCGCCAGCTCAAGGATGGCGAGGAGGAGGAAGGGGGTGATGTATCCATGGCCGATGGTGCCGAAGACGATGGTGACTCTGGAGAGGACAATGACGATGAAGACCCCGCCCAGCTCGAGGCCACACGTCTGCGATTAGAAGAACAGGCGCGCAAATACCTCGCGGCGCAAACCCACGAAGTCATTATACCCAGCTACTCTGCCTGGTTCGACATGTCCAAGATCCACCCCGTCGAACGTCGAGCTCTACCCGAGTTTTTCAACTCGCGCAACAGGTCAAAGACACCCTCAATATACAAAGACTATCGCGACTTTATGATCAACACATATCGCCTACGGCCGACAGAGTACCTCACTGTGACTGCATGTCGCAGGAACTTGGCTGGAGATGTCTGTGCTATCATGCGCGTTCATGCGTTCTTAGAGCAATGGGGGTTGATCAACTACCAGGTAATACAGACCACCTTTGTCTCACTGCCATTCTCAATATTTTCCTCCAGATTGATCCTGAACAACGGCCAGCAGCACTCTCCCCTCCCTTCACGGGTCACTTCCGTGTCATCCTCGACACCCCACGCGGTCTCCAATCCCTCCACCCCGGAACCCGCCCATCCATCCCAAATGCCAGCGGTACTCCCGCACCCGGAGCCGCCGCCACCAACGGCAAGGCACCTTCCGCGACGCCAGCCTCCCTTGAACTCCGTTCCTCTATCTACCAAACCACTTCCAAGTCTTCCCGCCCCCTCTCCTCATCTGAAGCGACCACCCTCGCGAATGGCGCCTCAGCCAACGGTACCTCGGCATCTCCTGCCCAACAACAAACCCATTCCTGCGACACTTGCGGAGCTGACTGCTCGTCAGTACGCTACCATTGTCTCAAAGACAAGAAACTTGAAATTTGCGCCCCCTGTTACCTCGATGGTCGATTCCCTTCGAATCTCTTCTCAGGTGACTTTGTCAAGCTAACGGCAACACCACCTGGTATCCCCGGTGCTTCCTCAGCCAACAATGATTGGTCAGACCAGGAAATTCTCCTGCTCCTCGAGGGTGTCGAGATGTACGACGACGACTGGTCAAAAATCGAAGAACACGTCGGCACGCGTACCGCACAGCAGTGCATCCGCAAATTCCTCGAACTACCTATCGAGGACCCATACCTCCAGACAGAGGGCAGCATGGGTCCTCTAAGGTTTGGCCGCATTCCATTCGAACAAGCAGACAACCCTGTTATGAGTGTGGTCGCGTTCCTCGCTGGAGTCGTCAACCCAGGTGTCGCTGCCGAAGCCGCCAAAACAGCACTAAAAGAACTGACGGATGGTGAAGGCGGCAAGAAAGTCAGCGCAGAACCAAAAGAGGGCGAAGCGGGAAAGAAAGACGAGGACAAGATGGACGAGGACGCGCCAACGCATAAAGACCCCGCAAAAGATGCCTCAATGTCCGAAGCTCACCCATCCACCTCCGATTCCAAGCCCTCCTCTCAAACCACCCACACCCTCCCTCACAGCGCCGTTCAACGCGCCGCACGCCTTGCCCTCTCCGCTTCTGCAAAAGCAGCTTCCACGTTAGCCACCGCCGAAGAACAACAAATCCGTAACACCCTCGCAACGCTCATCAAACTCACCCTCACAAAACTCGAGATCAAGATGACCCAATTCGAGGAACTCGAGGAGATCCTGGAAGAAGAGAGGAGGAATTTGGAAAGCGCGCGTGTGGCGTTGGTTAATGAGAGACTTGGGTTGAAGAAGATGCTGGATACTGTGCGTGCGGAGGTTGTTAGGCATCAACAGGTGCAACAGGCTGCTGCGATGAATGGTGGACAACCGGCGCAGCAGGGTACTGGATTCTCTCAGAGCGTCGTGAATGCTGCCACGAATCCTGGCATGTCGTTGGGAAGCACGGGTCAGGGGACGGTTGTTAGTGAGGTGCAGGCGGGGCAGAGTTTGGAGGGAGGTGAAGGGCCAGTGCAGGATGGGCAGACTTTGCAGTTGAGTTGAAGGGGCGTGGGTCCAGTTCCGGCGGTAGTATAGATTCCATGCGTACTTTTGGGGTACTTGTGTTCTCCCGTTGTCGGTATATATATGATATTGGTTGGCGTTGTATTACTCTTTTCTTTACTTTCTTTGATCGACTGCCACCCTGGCCTTTCGTGTTGTGTTTACTTATTCTTCTCCTTGTCTCGAATAATAATGCATCGTGATTTCCTAGGCTGTATCAGCCTGTATGATATATCAAATCTCATACATCGTCCCTTACAACGCTAGAAATACAGAAAGCATGGCTACAGAACAGTAGTAACAAGTCAGTACACCCCAAACTGTGCAGTGAGATCATGCTAGAGCTGCAACAACTTGGGTGGGTCAACAACTGAAAGTGCTGGACACACTCAAGAACACATACTTCATTCAGGATTTTTTCAACGCTGGCCATATCGATTTCTGCTTCAGCGCCTTGTGACATCGCGTGCTGAAACCGCCACTGCTCGTGCGCTGCACGATCCCCATCCTCTTCTCGGCGCTCGTTCTTGAATCCCGCCAATTCCGGCCCCTGTAATACTTGAGTGCAGGTGGGTCGATCTCCAGGTTCTTTCGCCCAGCAGGACTTCATCAAGCCCCACATTGCATCGTCAATCTGGTCAACATCCTGCTCTGGATTCCCCCGAGGTCGAGTTGGTAAGATGCCTCGCATTATCTTCTTTGTCGTTTGGAAGTCAGTGCTCTCGTAGAATGGTTTCTGGCGTGTCATGATCTAACTACACTGAATGCGATCCTCACCTCAAGAGTTTAGAAGCACTCATACCTCGTAGCAGACCATTCCATATGCCCACACATCACTCGCCAAACTTGGACGGACGTCATCGTCCATCAATTCAGGAGCGAGGTAGCGCAATGTATGGCCATGCATAGTGCTGGCCGTCATATGTGGTATTGTCTTGTCATTCCAGATAGTTGACAACCCGAAGTCGGTGATACAAGCTCTCCCAGAATCGCTCACGAGAATGTTCTCCTGTGTCACTCAGGAGTTAGGACCGAGAAACGGCTTGTATGAGCCAAAAGTACCCCTTTGAGATCGGCATGAACTATTCTTTCACCATGCAGATATTCAAGGCCGCACGCAATGTCGTAGATCTTGGCACGAGAAATCACAAGCGTGCCATGGTATAGAGGAGGAATGGCGCTCACAAAGGATTTTCGATCCACGTGAGGGTTGGCTTGAAGATATTGAACAAGATTGCCGTTCGTCATCCAGGGAGACACGAGGCAGATCCGTTTGCCGCTCGTGTCATCAAGGTAATAAACACCATAGAAAGGTACGATATTAGGGTGATGCAGTTGACCCCACAGAATTGCTTCCTTTCCATAAAGCTGATGATAGTTTAAAAGTATATCAGAAGTACGTGGGACAGAGAAACGAACCTTGAACATTCTTTCTTTCTCCGATGCCTGAAACAGCCGTACAGCTTTCAAACAGAGGGTCTGCTCGCCGTAATTACCTCGGTGAATGTCGCAAAATCCCCCGCTGCCAGCGATTGTTCTTGAGACAGTGATGCCTTTCAATACGTAACACCGAGGATAGAGCATCGAGGATTCAGAGAGTTTGCGGAGTGTGTGGAGAACGTGTTTCCAAAAACCTAGCGCCGCAGGCCCTGATTGTAGAAGTGTCTGCAATAATAAATCAACCTTCATAGCACAAAGTATAGCAACATTCCATTGCTCACCGAGGATAGGTAGTCTATCATCAACTGTGCACTATCGTCCTTCAGGTTCCTCAATGCGTCGGTTCTCGCTTTGTTCTCCAGTATCCGGGTCAGCATTTCCAAGGGCGCTGTGGAAGGGGCCAGCGTCTGAGAACACGTATCATAGGATCATCTGATATACTCACACGACGGCTGCATTATCATCTCCAACTCCTTCGCTACCTCCTCCATCACTGGACGCGCATCGGGCGGACCCCAACATCGCCCCATCAGTGCCCACAGCCTGTCCGTCAACCACCGCTCCACTGCTGGCCCGATGGGACGTTTCGGCTTGATTGGCGCACTCTGCATAGCACGAACAACAGCCATACCCGTCCTGAATTCAATGAAAGGATGCTTTTCCGTTATCAACTCCAGAATTGTCATAGCGAACGAATACGTGTCCGATTCTTTGGACGGGAGGCCCCCTTCGATCACCTCGGGCGCTAGCCAGTGCGCGCTCCGTGCATCATGAAGTGCTGATAGAGCTACTGTTTTTCCCATGATCATTGTGTAGGTTATTGTGCTGGTCACGTCCTCGAGAACCCTGGCCTTGCTAAAGTCGCTGACGCATGCTTCTCCCTGGGGATACGTTATCATTGAATGTTCGGTATTGAGCTTCAGGAAGATAGACCCACGGACGATGAAACAAGAATGTTGCTCTGCTTAATATGAATCCTTGCATATTCTAGCATATAGTTGGTGGACTTACACATTTGACTTGTCAACAATATAAGTATGTTGTCTTACTACGAAAAGGAACAGATTACTCACTATTTCCGTGCACAATGTTCTTTAAATGAAGATAGCTCAAGCCTTCAGACGCTCCTCGCAGCTAGGGCGAGTTAGTACCAGTTGTGGTCGATCAATGCCCCAAATGTTACTTGAATATACTTACTAGATGTATTTTATTGGCGTCCGGGTTCTTCTTGACGTACCTGATGTCGTGATGTCGGAAGAAGGTAAAGAGGACTGTTGCCCTCACTCACTCAAGGACATTACCGTTCTCGAGCCACGGGGATACCTAATATGAAGGATTCGCTTTAGCCCGTGGTGGAAACTTGATCAATTCCTGACCATGTGTATTTGAGTCCCGATGTCGGTGACGATGCCATAGAATTGGAGTACGTGCTTGTTCTTGAGGTCCGACCAGATTTTAATCTCGCGAATGAAGTGCTATATCACCGGTGATGAATTCCGCTTCAACAAGATCTCAAGCCCAGTTTGACACCTACTAACCTTTTGTGCTCTCTTGTCATCCGCCTTTACGTTTCTAAGGGCCTTGAGAGCAACCTGGTGAGATGGATTCTGTGAGCGGAGATTCTAGCAGGGACGAAACTACTTGATATACCTCTCTTTGCCCGAGCCAATGGCCTCGCCAAATATCACTATAAAACCCCCCAGCGACAGCTAAATCACCTTCTTTCCTGATTTCCCCATCCAACTTCTTGACAATGGGAGGAATACCCGTCAGGTCGTGTAGGTTGAGGAGACCACGTTGCATCTCAAGGTATCGTTGGCTAGCCGATTCCCTATTCGGTGGCGGCGCTCGAGATGTTGGGGTGGCCGATCGAGATTCGCCGTCATTGATCAGTAGTTGGCCTGAAGCTGTTCGAAGTTGTCGC
>JAEUWN010000072.1:0-30633 GCA_018524465.1 Podaxis pistillaris | reverse complement strand
GTAGAGAGTTTACTACCACACTGATCATGAACTAATGTCAATCCAGAGATAAAGCCAAAGCAATATTCTGAATTTGAGAATATAGGAAGCTTGTGCTTCCAGTACATGGGCAGCTATTTAAGCTTTACTTCTATGGCCCTAAAGAGGTAGCTATGATGAAGTAGTGCTGCATGTCCAAGAGTCAATAGAAGCATAGCTGCAGAGCAGAGGGATACAAGAATAGAGACTGAGACAGAATAGGAAACAGAGACAGGAAAGGAAACTAACTAAGTAAGGAAAATAGTCCATATCAGGGTTCAGATGAGATACAAGAATACTAGACAAACAGTCAATGAGACTGGAGATGAAAGGAACTATCTACTAGCAATACTATAAGTCCATGTTAGAGTGTAGCCATCCATTGGCAGAGTCAGAAGAGTATGAGTCAGGAGACAAGCTGGAGTGGGGAATGGTGGAATACCCAGTAAAGGGTTGCAACTCTTCTGAAGAGCCTGATCTGTGGAGGTAGAGCAGGCTGCAGTGCAGTGATGATGATGAGGATGACAAGGAGACATCTGCAGTGACATAGGGAGGTGGATATGGAGGAGGATCAACTGCAGGCTGCATAGGCTCTGACTCATTGAGGCCAGGGATGTTGGAGTCAACTGAGAAGAGTGGAGGGAGCTGTGTACAATGGGGAGGAATGGCCAGAGGCTTGTCAGAGTTTGGGTCAAGATGATAGACTTCTACTTCTCAAAAGTAGAGTCCATGAGCAACTTCATACTTGATGATGTGTGGGACAACCTCAGGTGGATACATCATGTAAGGGTGGAGGAATACAAGTGGCTCTCCTGTGTATGGGATCATCTTCCAACTGTGGGCCCAAGCAGAGTCGAAGTTGTTGTGGATAGTCTGGATGTACAGCCCATCAGGATTGAAGATGTGGGTGAAGGGAGCATTCTCCCAGGTGATGCATAAGATCTCAGTCATCATACTATCAGTGGAGTAGAATAGAGGACTGGGAGTCAGCCAGTCTTTGGAGAATAATGATGCATGGCCAGGGAGGCAACAATTGGCAAATGCAGCATTGCAATAACATGTGGTTTCATTGGTTGAGTAATCTGGGTCTTGGGTGGTATGATGGCCAGTGCTGTCTAGGCCTAGTTTGTGGATTAGCATGTAATAGATAACATTGTGTTGGTTGTGCTGAGGGTTCATAACAGTATGAACCTGGAAGATGTAAAGTATGCATGAGTGCTGCAGCATTGATGAGATGGATGTCAGGCTTTACAGAAGAGGAGGGAGTAGAGTCAGAGATAGGAATTGGAGATGAAGTCAGATCTGAAACAGTGATAGATGACTCCATAGAAGCAGAGGATGCACATATGGAAACAGAAGGTACAAAATCTGCATTGTCAGGGGCACAGAAAGTGATATAGCCTGAAGCCCAATCAATCAACAGATTGTAGCAGGTAAGCCAGTCATGTCCTAGAACTACTGAACAAGCAGAATCCAGCTAGGTGACATATAAGTCAAGGTTTATATATTCACCAGTATCAAAGGTTATAGGAATCAAAACAGACTGAGTGATGAAGGAATTTGATGAGCTATCAAACAAGTGAAGTTCCACTGGAGCAATAGATGAAGTTGGGATGTTGAATTTGCACACTAAACTGGAGTCAACAAAACAGTGAGTAGAGCCACTGTCAACAAGTGCAATGACAAAGAAAGGAGGATAGGAAGGAGAGGAAGAAAATAGGGCAGAAGTAAACTCGAGATACAAAGTATTAGGGTCAGAAAGAGCAGATGCATTAAGCTGGAAACTCCCTGGTGCACAGAGGAGATCAACATGGCCCCCAGTCTTTGTGGAGTCCTGAGGACCACTCTCTACTTTTTTGAGCCCTCTAAAGGAGGACCCAAAGTAGGAGGGGTATCTATATTGGCCTTGCAAGCCTTAGCCTTGTTTGCAGATTTATACAGACAGTTGTTGACCTGATGACCTGATTCACCACAGAAGAGACATAGCTTGTTGTCAATGTGATGCTGGTATTCCTGGAGGGTCAATTTACTATCCTTCTCAAGCTTGTTAGAGAGTGACTTGGATGGAAATGAAGATGAGAATGATGACAAAGACTGATTGGTGGAGGGAGTAGGCTTAGTGGCTGGAACCCTTTTCCAGACTATTGAGACATGTTTGATGAACTGTTGTTGCTGCTGGATTTAGCAATCAGAGGTGGATTCCTGCCCTTGTCCTTATTGGAGGATTGCTATAGAGACTCCTGCTTATTGTGTGATGCTGCAGACTGGTTTCCAGCCTGGCTTTTCTTGTGTTGGCATTCCCAGTAGCAATTGTCAATGTACATAGCAGTAACATGCATATCAGTATAGGTAGTGGGTTTGCCATTCAGAAGTGAGACAAGGGTGTCTTGGATTTAGTCCAGAAGACCATGATAATGGCAGTGACAGAGGATGGAGTCAGGCCACTTGAGGAGACCAGTGAGACAGGTGAACTTGATATTATACTTTGAGATGTGTGACCCATTAGCCATAGTGAGATTTTTGAGTTCCTCAGCAGCTTCAGTGATTGGGTCAATAGCACTGAAATAGAGACTAAGTTTGTTGGAGAGAAGTTTCCAGTCAGTATATCATGGGATCTGATCCCAATCTAGCTCCAAGTCCAGGATAGTCTGGAACCACTGGCAAGCCAACCCTGAAAGATATGAAATAGTGAAATTAACTTTTGTGGTCTCTATTTGGAAAAGTTGCAGATTCACCCTAAAATAGATGCAACACTGGAATAGGAAAAATTGGGAAGCTTATATAGCTTGGTTCCATCAAAGGTGTCAGGTTCCTTTGCTTGGATTTTCTCAGGACAGACAATGGAGGGAGGTAGAACAGATTAGTTGTGCATGCTGGATTTGATTCCACAGGCAAGCCTCTCCATAACTCTCATAAAATGATTGCCATCATTGGAGGTTGGTTTCCAAGTGCCATGGGCTTCAGGTTCACTATTGCCATTGTCATCACTTGGACCATCACCATCACCAGGATCATTGCTCAGAGGTCTACTACTACCCTGACCACCATCCTGACCTCCAGCATTGTTGGCCAGATTTAGGTCATCAGGCAGGTTGTAGTACTTAAGCTTATCTTGAGTGTTGTCAGGGACATGGGATTGTCTATTGTCCAGTTGGGACTCTATGACATCCTTGGACTGGCATTTATTGAGTTCCTGGTCACTGGGATCTTGATCCATAAGAGGTTCTTTAGTTGTGGCACTAAAGATTTGGGAGCTGAAATGGGATGCAGGAAATTGGAGAGTGGAGGAGCCAAAAGCAGCAGTGGAGGGACAGTGACAATTGCCTGTTGGAAGCAGGTGAGTGGGAATGGTAATATTCTGTGAATGAGCATTTGCATGAGTAATAGTTCTAGTAGTCATAGAAAAATGGCAATACCAGAAGTGAGTGTCTGAATATACTGTTACATTCCAGACAGGTACCTATTAGCTTCAGGGGGCAGACCTCAGCCTCAGCTTATGTGCTATGCCCTTCTGGTATTGCATTGGTCTGATTTGGACAAGAGCAGAACCTGGAGGCAGAAGGAGCAAGAAAGAGGGTTCAGAAGTCAGACAAGAGTAGTTAAAAGGTGACTCAGGGGATGGACAAGCAGATCAGAGGTGGAGGAGGTTAATGAAGTTGATATTCAGACTGAGGAAATGGATACAGAAACTACTACACTTAAATAAATACATGTCAAAGACCAGGTATAAAAGACTGGAGAATAACTGGAGAACAATAATGAGTACAAATGGGTAAAACATTTCAGAGATACAACAAGAACTAGGTAATGGGCAGAAAGTACAAGCATGGAGTTGGATCAGAAGAAAACTAAGCAGAAGGTAATAAAATGCAGAACAGGAGTAAGAATGAAGGTACTAAGACAAAGGTAAAGGATCCAAGACAAAACAGGGAAAACAGATGAACAACACTCATTGCAGTGGTTGTGAGTGACCAAGTGAGCACACCCACCCATTCAGACAACAGGGCAGACAGAATCCATCAACAGAACAAGTGGATTGGAATTGTGTGAAATTGGAACATCAGAATCAGACTTTCAGATGTTGGGTAAGTGTGGGAAAGTGAGCATGGAGGCATGCAGACAATTGTGACAAGGACCCATAACCTGAAAGAAATGCAAACAGACTAATTCAGCCACTTGAAACACATACAAGCACTGAATATATTCAATATGTGAAAGAAATACAAACAGACTAACTACATGCCATGTCAATACAAGTAGAGTCTGATAACATACAAAACACTCACTTCAGCCATTCAAAATATGCACAAGCACTGAAGTGAGATCATATAGGGCTTTATACTAAAGGCCATTGTTAAGGAAATGATATGGATAATCAATGGGACAAAGTACAAATCATATGGAAAGTGGAAAATGAAATTCAGGGGTCCATGTTTCAGCCCACACACCTCCTGACTGTGCCAAGTGCATATGATGGCAGCCACTTGAGACACTCAACACTGCTTGCAGCTGACTCCAACAACAACACCCACCCTGTACAGTACTTTCAAATTCCTGGTATTCTGCCCTCCATGCTGAAAGTGTTGAGTGTTGCACTTGAGGAGGAACAAACATTCAAATGATAATGAATTATGTAGGTGCAATTTTTTGTGCCACTGTGGGACAAAGTTCTGGCCAACTTTCAACACTCACTAGAGATGGAATTACTTGGTTTGCCATCAAATTACCAAGGACACGGCCTCATTATCAGAATGTGAGGAGAAGATCACATTGGATATATAAAGGCAAAAATATGTTCAAGAAACAGGCAAAAGTTTCAAGACATGGCATTCCTCCACTTTGTGTACATCCCCCAGGCAAGTACAACAGACCAAGATTTCAGTTGTGGCTTAAGTTGCCAACTGCAAATCCCCCACCTAGGCTTGCACCGTTACCACCACTACCATTGCCACCATTATTATTAGTACCACCACTGTTGGTCTGGCCAACACCACCTCCACCTCCATTGACCCCTGTGCCAACAACACCAAGGTTACCAACATCGTTACCATTGTTGGTACCACCACCACTCGAACTGATCGTGTTTGGATTGAAACCAAAATTGCTTCCGTTAGCAGTGAATGGTGGTATTTGAGGAAGAGGAGTGGCGAGGATCAGGGTTGAAGAGAATAGAACAACGAGGAACGTTTTGATTTGCATTGCTTGACCTGGGAATTATGAAGTCCACATTGGTCAGGCCGATGGACATATGGTGAACTATGTGGCTTGGTACTTACTATAGGATAACAGTGGTTAACTGTGGGGTTACGGTTATGTTCTCTGCCTTATTTATGCCACAGGTCAACCTACTAGTCTCGGATATCTGAGTCCTGGGAGGCACAAACAGTCATGGAAAACCGCCAGAACCATCTTCTTCAACCTGTGTAGATAGCATCATATCTGCCTGATGAGCGGGTGAATGAAGGGAAGTTACTTTGAGGTGGAGATCAACCTTCTAGTAACTAGCACTAATGATCAATAGCGACAATCATGGCGGGAGGAACCACCATCTTGTGATCAAGGCCTCTGTGTGAAAGACTATCTTTGGCTCTCAGTGAGCACTATTCAAGATGTCACTAAGACAAGTAGTAGCGGTAGAATAGTCTGGGATGACTGACAAAAATTATTGTTGAAGAATGGGTCTAACTCTTTTCTGGCCGAGCCATGCCTACCGTGTTAGGCGTCTCGCGAGCTTGAAGTCCCCATTCCGAGCACTTTCTCCGAAGGTAGCACCTGGCCGAGAGCACCCAGAAGAAGAGTAGCCCCGTCAGACTTGATAAGCAATTCGCAGCGACTCTTCGATCACTGGGACAGCAGTTGGCATTAAATATATGATACTGGAGGAATGATTGAACTGCAACAATGCGGGCCCGCTACAATGCTCAGGCTTCTGATGGCACTCGGATTCGGAGGGTATCATCCATTTTCTCAGCGTAAATTTGGTGACCTGGCCAGCCGGCCCAGTGCCTCGATTTATGTCTCTCTGGCCGTGGTGGCAACCCGCAGGTCGGACTGTTTCGTGTGCAACACAAAACCTTTCATGGTCCAAACATATTGCCCTAGGCTAGCCATCCAAGGATGCTACTAGAAACTCAGAAACGCCAATTAATTTTCGCATACACTCCACGCCTCGGCGACACATCTACCTCATGATCAACATTTTTTTCGCGCTTCAGACTTCGAAGCGTGATCCGTGAAAGTAAGCATTCAGTTATTTAGCTGGGGAGCCCGTGCTTTCACTGTCTTCCTTCTAGTATTCGCGTTCTAGGTAAGACATGGCATCCAACCAAAAACGTGTGGATTCGCAACGAATATGCCTAGGCAGAAAGAACCAACGGTACAGCACCTCCCGGAGACCAATCAGCTATCATCACAGCCCTTGTCAATCCTATTCAAATGGACGTGGACATGGGGTCAAAGAGCTGTGGGCGAGCCCTCTCATGCCAGAAGCACAGCACGATCTTTACCTGAAATATATTCAGCGGGGCTCAACGTGACCTGTATCAGACTACTCTCCCTAGAACCTTTCCATGTTATATGCTATAACTGAATATACTAGTCTATGTTATTTCTGACTAGTCAGATCTTCTCCGACCAACTGCCGGCGAGGGTACTTCCTTTCCCATAACCTTCAAGCTCCATGGCGTTGAACATTACTGTCCAGGTAGATGTACCAAATACATCACCGCTCTCTTGAGCTTGTAGAAAGCACCTCCATACTCTCAGAACACAGCTTTACTTGCATGACACTTGCATGACTATCGAGTATCCCATGAGCCGCAACAAGCCTTGCTAAGAAGCTACGCGAAAAATCCAAGTCTGATTTTCATATCCTCAATCCAAAACCAACCCAATCTTGAAAGGTGCAACCTGGTTCACTGTCTGCTTCGTGGCCTTCTTCGCTTTTTAGAGGTTGACAATATGGCCACGAAACTAAAGATCTTCGCCACGAACCGTTCACTGGGCCAGATTATATCACCCCCCCCCCCCACCCATCACGAAATGCAGGTTCAGGAGCGGAGGGTCGCCCAAGGAAGTCAAACAAAAGCACCAGCCCGGAGGGTAATGACACCCAGGTAATAGATTGGATAGATATTCCCATCCCCATGCGCCTTTCTAGTGTCTCCGTATTCCAGGCTAATAGTTGATTCAAGCTCTCGTTTAATCCAGGCATTAACAAGGCTGCACCAAGAAACTTCCAGAATCAAATCCTTCGACCACGGGAAGTTATGCAGCAACCTTCTACCTGTGCTTAGTCTCTCTCCAGAACATTCTGATGCACAACCTTCAAGCCAACAAAACGTCTAGCCTTTGTTATTTCCGGAAGTTCCGGACGGTATTCTTCCCCACTAATAGTCGGCGAGCGTATTCCTTTATCGCTATTCGTGGTACCCATACAATTTTCTCTCGAATCGGTCCGTGGACAGCGGCTCAATGTCAGAGTCGAGAACGTGCAAAACCGCCTTTATCCCACAGCTACTTATTTGAGCATCCAAAACTTCGATAAGCACACCCGACCGTCTCCCCATCCCCAGAGGCCCGCGCCAGGCTGTAATCAACCTCACCATCTCCTTCCGGACGTTGTAGGTGACACATGGTCTGGAAGTCCTCAAGCGCGAACCACTCGCTCCGGATCCGCTTTGCACATGCGGCGACACCGTCTGTCCTTTCATCTCCGTCAATAGCGGCTTCGGAGCTGGAGGGTGTGAATGGCACTAGCGTCAACGAATGCATTTTAAGAGCTTCTCCCAGCGGCTATCTTCTGAGCTCTAATCCATGACGAGCGCTGTGGTGATCAGTACCGTTTCGGAGACGCATTAGTTATGCTTGTAACATATCTACCGACTCGTGTCAAGGAATTAATGAAATAAATGTCCCCCTATCCCTCGCCTAAATCCTTCAACGAACAATTATAGAGTGTATAGAATATGGCGATCTCAGCCTCGGGTAGTACAGGACCGGTCACGACTTGATCAAAATGACCAATCTCCCTGTAGCGAAGCTGCCGCTCGAGTTCTGGTCTTGGTCTTGTCCTGGAAGCCCCTATTGACAGCTTTTCGCTGACTGACCATCAAGTGGGCATTTCTCTTGCCAGATTTCAGCTGGGACACCGGCAATCGAGGACCCACGGCATTCCTTGACCTCTTCCAGAGGTTAAGACACTGATCCATGCTAATACCTGGATGAGAGTCAGACTGCCTCCCGAGAGCAAGTACGCAGCTCACCTATGATCCGGGAATATGTTGGCGGAGCTTCAAAGGTCAGGCTTGAAGCCATCGGGCATTACAACGGACGACATTTATACTTGTTACCAAGGCTGTACCAATGACTAGCACAAAACGTGACCATGAATGGCTGTGTATGTAATATGACCATCCATCTATTGTACTCATCGTGAGTCGACAAGACCTACAATCTTCCTTTTCCTATCACCAGGTTGTTTCATGTCATTAAGGTATTATCATCCATGCGGAAGGGTTACATATGAAAGTGATGCACTTTTTTGCACCGAGTAAACCCACATGTGTGAAGCACCGTTTAATGACGCACCGACGGAGTGGAGAAACGGAAGGCTTTCATTAAGTAGAGGGTGAGAGCATAGGCATGGACGCATAAATCTTTCCCGGAGAGCATATGAATAGTACATATGGGAGGTTATGTGTGTGTAAGGACAAGCGATGAGGAAAGAATCGATGCATGAATAGCGTGGTGGCGTAGCCAGAGAGATTATACAACATTCGGAAATCCCGCAGTTTACTCCTGAGCGTCTTCGTGTTCGATAGCGGTGAGACCTTGGCGCTTCTCGGCGAGGCGAGCCGCGCGGCGTTCGCGGATAGCCTAAAAGAAAGGATTGATATGAGAACAAAGGTGAATGAAGATCGGGACAAGCGGCGTACCTTGTTCTTGACACGGCGAGCCTCCATCTGGTCTGAGAGGACCTTGGTACGGTTCTTCTCGGCCTTGGCCTTATGGATGAACTCCATCAACACGCGCTTGTTCTTGAAGACGTTACCCTTTGATTTTTGATAGAGAGAGTGGTAACTAGCGAGATGACATCAGCATGTATTATTCGCCAATTCCCTGCAGACAACCCGCCCCGACGTAGAATCCAACTAATCCAAGGAGAGGTACTCACAGGTGCTTGTCAATCTTGCCCGCATCCCTGTACTTCCTCAGCAGTCTTCGGAGGACCCTCTGCCTCCTCATCCACTGCACCTTGGAAGGCATACGAGCCTCAGCAGTACCCTTCCTCTTACCAGGACCAGTATGCCTTCCCTTCCTCTTCGCAGCCAAAAGCATCTGCGTGCGAGCACGCGAATGTACAGTGGTGGGCTTGATGATCACACGGCCGTCCTTGATGAGTTTCTTGACATGTGTACGCGAGTTGGCGTTGCCGATCTCAGCTTGCTCAGCAGGATCGAGCCAGATTTTGCGTTTGCCGACGCCGGCGACGCTGGCGGCGAGGCGTTTTTGAGAACGGAGGTTGACTGAAGGACGTGAGTCATTTCGCAGTTAGTTACATAGTGGAATCTCGAAGGATCCAGGCTGCGCAAAGTGCTCACCCATCGTTCGTTTCGGGTCTGTACGAGCAAAGCGAGTTTGTTCAGATCTTGGATAGCAGCGGAACAGCGATGGGGCTCACCTTGGTCTTGAGGATAACGTCGATGGGAGTCTCCTTCACGAAAACGGAGTCACTGGCGGGGGGTATGCTTACGTAAGAAGCCACCTGAACCTTAGTCGACGGAACTGTACAGTCGACCAAACTCCGTCCGGGCCATTCACGGCCGTTCTGCGGCGAGCCAACCCACGGCGGTCGTCACTTGACCTGATTCGAAAACCCCCGTGAGCCAATCTTCATTCTGCGAAGGTTTTAATAAAAAAAACATGACTCGCTCATGGAATGCATAGCGTCATTGCATCCACAGTCTCCGGAGATGCCAGATGGATCGACCGTCAAGCAATGAAACCGATTATTTTCGGAGTCAAGCTTGGATCCACCGAAAGTGATGTTTTATAGACTTCCTCGAGGACTCCTGTCCAACTCCTTTCAGAAGTCTCCGGGGAATGAACCGTACCATTAAAACAATGCCTCGTCACGGTATCTCCATGCTCATTCTCATGGTCTTCAAGTCCTTGACCTTCACTCCGGCGGAACTCGACTCCCTAGTGCCTTCTTCCTTTATCTATTATTCCCACCTACTCATTAAGCCTGCGTTTTTTTTGGCGTTGGCTGCAACAAGAGCACCCCATTTCGTGGTTTTCATAAGGCTTTTGACAGGGACAGATCTGATAACGCCTGAACGTTCGTGAACCCCAGAAGCGTAGCACTTCCCTCTTTTTCGGCCTGATCACACCCGCAGGCTGCGGACCGTGCGTCGTGTCTAACAGATAAGATCAATGTCACAAGCGGTATCTATCACGAGTGGAACACCGCAAGCGAAGACGTATCTATCTGTACATGACTGGGCTGGGAATAATGCCTTCCTTTCACAAGTGGACGGTATCAACTATACATATATTTCATATACCATTGCGGTCGAAATGAGCCCAATCAGCTACGAAAACCAGCTTCAGTAAACTCATTTCCATCCACATTTACACAGTTCCTATAAATAGACCTAGATATTGAAGGCTCTGGTCTTCATGTATCTTACCTTGAAGGTCTCCTGATTGATATAGCCTGTACGTGGGGAAGTCACGATGATAAGTCGTGTAAAACCCGCATTGGTTCCTACTGCGCATTTTGCTTGAACTGCCCCGTGTGCCTCGCCACCACCGGGGCTATCTGAAATAAAAAGGAACTTGAGCACCACCAACTCCGCCGCCGCCGCCTTCATCATCCACACATCTTCTTGTACTATCTTTGGTGGTCTTATCCAGCGTCCACTAGCGACTTTCGTCGAGGTCTATATCCTCCCACTCCACGACAGCGGCGGACAGCTGCATGTGTTTATACACCTATCATAACGGGCTCAGGATGTGTTCAATTACGTCCCGAACTTCCACGCAAGGTGCGAAATCTTAGTCCAAACCGAGCCACACCTTGACACAGATCAGACGTTAAAGCATGCTGCTGGTCGGCATTAGTTCCGTAGATCATCATCGGGGCATATTCAACGCGCTACACCGGGTTAAATTATATGTAACACCCACATATTATCACACAGACACATTCCCAGCACGCTCACATTAGCAGCCAAGATAGCCAAGATGTGAGACATTTAAGTCTAAAGTCTAACCACGGCTGCCAACCTGCCTTTTCAGCAACCCTGAAATGCGATTATGCGGAGTTTATCGAGTCTTCGTTCCTGCTACATCAGGTCCTGAATGACAATGAATCGGGTCATAAAAGGGTGCCCACGTTTTTACACTTCTCAAAACATGATTGAGGGCTTGAACAGAGCGTTACGCCGACAACGGCGCGGATTCATACAATATACCAGACCCGATACTTGTGATCAATGACGCATTAAATGTCAAGTTTAAGCAATGCTATATCACGCTAAATATCTTGGCAAGATGAAAACCACAACTCAACGATATCGCCGGTCTTAACGCCTACAGCCCACCGAACCACCCCTTGTGTATCCCCACATCTTCACAATCACTCGCACAAAAAATCATTAAGACGAAAGAGCGGTAACCAACCAGGATCCCGATTCCTTCCATCTGATCCATACATCAAATCAAAACCTTGCTCAAACCTATTTAAGATAAAAAGCCTCAGTTCAAGGCCTTAATCCCTTCGGTCCCATTGTTCTGCTCCCTACCATTGTCCAAAAACGCGTGGACGACCCGTTCGCACAAACAACTCTCCCCAACGGGTTAGCAGGTTTCCATGCACACTTGAAGCCCCAGGAACTGAAAATATCATGAAACACAACCACTTATGGACTTATTCAGACTCGTACAAGCTGTTGCACACTGCCCACGTAGTAATATTGATCTGTCTGTAAGGGCCGGTCTGGGGTAACTTTCGCCCCACCAGGGATCTCAAAACCCCCCCCCCCTTACTTATGAAAGACTGTCACATTCCCCGTGCATAAATAATCCCACTGCTATATGTGTTTGTGTATCGTACATGTTGACCGTTATCATTTGATAGATCGTCACTGGATCTCCGCTTGTGGTTACCCTCGCCGGAATGCCGTCAACCGTATTCGTACAGCCGAGAGAATGATGGGAGTCCATTCAATGCGGCATAGGCACCAAGAAAATGTCGAAGGGATGATCGACGACGCCATTCAAAGCCACAGACGCTAGAACCAAGTTCAACAGACGCTCTCTACAAGAGGGAAACTAAGATCGAGCGTTATGTCTACACGACGATACATGGGCGGTGGGAATTTCAATTGAGACTGAATTTATCACTCACGGGTCCTGCACCTCAGCCGAAGGAAGCCAAAGGCCCTTTTGACGATATGCTGAGTTAGGCGAGGTATATATTCACTTGGTTGTAGCAATCCTCCAGAGCTCAACAAATCCGGTGTCGTTCAGAGCCGGTTCTTCGAGTCGAGCACGGGCCTCTTCTCAGAACCTCACAAATAGTAAAACCCCAGGACAAACACGCGGTGTAGCTGTATCGGCACGTCTACATGAAACGAAATCGAGTGGCGAGTGGGGCGAACACCAGGTGTAGAATCTAAATGCTCTCACAAAGTACCGTTTGTCAACGGCTCGTAGCGCAAGGGGCCTTCGGGTTTGGCGTCGAAAACTATTCTTGTCGTTGAAGGGATCATCACTCATTATCAGGATAGGAAGGACAACGCTAGATCCAAATGCCGTACATACACACATTATCAACCAAAAATATTGGACTGTGACATGCGCTACATCGCGTCTGACAGCTACAAAACTGGTCCATTCAAGCAACACCTGACGTTTAGTGGCGTTAGGATATTGTTATTTTTGCATCATGTGTGGTCCTGTCATCTCGGACACTTCTGCGAGGGTAAAGTGAACCTGGACTGGGTATGTACATGGACTTGGGGACAGTGGGAGTCGCAGGTCTGAGCGACGGCCGCGGAAGAATCAACTGACCAGATGATCGGTGGTCTAGCCTGCTCCAAAGTTGGTCATGTTCGTGGATCTCCTAAGAGGACGGGGATATACCCAGACGCGTCGGACTCGGAATCGCAAATCAGATGGATACGGATGCTAGTGGATATGTATGAGGGGCGCCCAAGCCCAGTCAGCAATCCGAAGGCCATGGGATGTTGTAGTCAATATTTGCATCACCGGCCATCTGGTCAAGTGTGACTCTGCCAAACAGGCATCTCGCCACTGCTATGATTACGTGAAGGAGGAAATTGAAGGGGGGGGGGCGATGGATGTACACATAACGAGTAAGCTGTACGTACGCAAGGATCTGTCCATGTATGTATGTTGGTGACTGGAATAGCGAAAAAACGTGGATTCACGCGAATATTCTGAAAAAAGTTTCCATTTGATGTGTTTCCCGAGAGCGCGATTTTCGCCATTGAGCGGGAGCGGGTGATGTCCACCGGGCTAAACTACGGTTGGAGAAGAGAAGACGTGTGGGTACGGACAAGCGGGTGAGAGCTGTCCTGGGGTAGAGCTGGTGGGAAGGAGGTGATGTTTGTAGTCGGCGAGAGGGAGAGTGGTCGAGGCGTCTGGACAGGGTGGGAGAAAGAGGGAGGATAGAGAGGAATTTGAAATAAGGTGGGAGATGACGACATATTTATCGGGAGGGAAGAGCCGGACAGGGTCGGTGATGGGGGAGCGGATGGCCTGAGTAGGGGAGAGTTGGGCCAGAAGAGTGGCGGTCGTCGGCTATCAAGAGGAGGAAATGAGCAGGCTGTATAGACCCCCTCATGGTGATGGATGAAATATAATTCTGAAAATCGCACGTGGTGGGACTCATCTAAAGCGCTGACACATTCTCTTTTCTTCCTCCACCTCTTCATCTCCAATTCACATCGCTGGAACGTGTACACCATGAACATATCCCTATAGATATAACCGCTCTCCCAATACCCACCCATCTCTCGAACCCTCCCATCCACCCACAATCCTGCCTCAACAGCCCCTTCCCACATCCAACACCGCCATGGCTATGCTTGACTCTGACGACGACAACGCTCAGGCCGAGGGTGACAGCACCGACGGCCCAGATAAACACCCACACCCCTCTCCTCAGCCTACCATCAAGCCCTCCATGAACGGCGCAAAGCCCAGCCCCCTCCCCAACAATCTCACCAAGAACAGCAACGGAATAAGCGCCAACACAGTTCACCCATCCTCCACCCATCCGAACTCGGTGCCTCTGCCCCCGCCTGAGGCACATGCTTTCGCCGACAAGCAACCCGGCAACACAAGAGCCTCCCTTCAGAAGCTTGCCGTCTCCATCACCCATTCCTCCTCCTCTGGCTCCGACCAGCAGAACAATAACAATCAGCAGCCCCCCAGTTCCCGAAAAAAGCGCTCTGGCTCAATCGCATATGACAATTCATCCCGCCCCCCATCCAGCACATCCTCCCCCGTTCCCCCTTCCCCAAGTGACAGCGACTGGGCCCTTCCGAGCGCACCGCCCAGCCGAGCCCCGAGCCGTCCAGCAAGCCGCCCCACAAGCCGCGCGCCGAGCATGTCCGCCGGTGTCTCCGGAGGGAAGATTCTGGGCTTCGGCGGATCTTCAAAGAAGGCACCGCCCGTCACAGACTCACCAGTCCCGCCCCGGAGCAAGCCGGCGTCAGTCCATAGCGACAAGGGCGACGGTCACAAATTCAACCTCAAAGATCTCCTTGGCACTGCTCCAAAGCTCAATCGCAAGTCTTCCCAGCGGTCCACATCATCCAAGCGTTCCGATTCAGATGCAGGTGAAATCATCAAAGCTTCCAAGAGCACGGCGGGAGATAGTGCGGTCAGCCTGACACAAAAGTACGGTGTTTGCCAGCGAGTTGCTATTGGCAAGGGCGCAACAAGCGTCGTTCGCCTCGCACACAAGTGGGACAGGAGTGAGGAGAAATTATATGCCGTCAAGGTGAGCGCTCCCACTTCTTTATATGCCCCCATTCAGGGTCCCTTTCCCTGCATCGTGGCGGACCAGCGTCACTCTTTCATCACGACGACGACGCCGCATAATCAGTCTTCTCTTTCTTCCTTCGCATCTAGCTTCGATCTCCATGTATGGTCCGATACTGACCGATCTCTCGCTTGCTCCCAGGAATTCCGCAAACGCCGCAAGAATGAAACCGAAAAGGAATATGTTAAGAAATTGACCGCTGAATTTTGCATCTCCTCGACGTTGCATCATCCTAACGTCGTTGAAACCGTTGATCTCGTCCAGGATGAAAATCTACACTGGTGCGAGGTCATGGAGTTTTGTCCAGGAGGCGATCTCTACGCTGCGATCAAGAAAGGGTGAGTTTCCGATCCGTGCGTTTTTTCTTTTCTTCTTTTGCGCCTCTTGTATCCGTTCCACTGAGTTTTCTCCACCTCCTCGAGAGAATCCTATACCTCCACATGATCCGCGTTCCAGAAGCTCACAAGGTCTTGGCCACTTTTCATTTCCGAAAACATGACACAAAGTGTCTTCGTCTATTTTTTGACAAACCACGATTTGCTTTCCACTTTTGTCATTCTGTGGTCTCGTGCCAAGAACCTAACTCATGATCTATTCTAGGGGCATGAGTCCTAGCGAGGTCGAATGTTGTTTCAGACAGATCCTCAGCGGTGTTGCATATCTCCATAGTCAGGGTGTTGCACACCGTGACATCAAACCAGAGAACTTATTTTTCGATTCGAAAGGAAACCTCAAAGTACGTGATCCTCGGACGTCCCTTTGTCCCCCTCGTGTGTGACATCCTAGCTGATGACATCTGGGGTACTTCTCACTAGATCGGAGACTACGGCGCATCGACTGTATATCGCTTGCCTTGGGAATCGACGGTCCATATGTCGACAGGACTTTGTGGTAGCGAGCCATACATCGCGCCGGAGCAGTTCTTGGGCAAACGTAAGCCTTGCTCCTTTGCCCTCAGGCACCTAACCTAATGCACACCCTCTCGCCGTTCAATCACTATTTCGTCAACTCTCAACCACGCCGATCAAAACAACTCTTAGCATACGATGCGCGCCTCGTCGATGTCTGGGCCTGCGGGATCGTCTACTATTGCCTGCACTTCCAAGAACTCCCCTGGCGCGCTGCACAACCCGCCCAGGACCAACTCTATGCTGCCTACGCTGCTGCATGTTCCAACCCTTCTTCAGCCGTGTCCACATGCCCACCCACGATCAACAACCTCAATCCCCGGCAATGTCGCCCTGTAATCCGGAAAATGCTCGAACCGGACCCGAGGCAGCGGTGGGCAATCGATGAGGTGATGGCACATTCATGGGTGAAGAGTATTGAGGTGTGTACGGAGGTGAAGGCTCCGAAACATGTGCATGTATCTGCGAGGGCGATGGGGCAGACTTACATGTCTATGTTGGGTATGAGTTGAGATTTGGTGTTTTGTGTGTTTGTGTGTTTTCTGGCGTTTGAGTTGTCTTTTTGAGTGTTGAGTGTTTCTTTTTTTCTTTTGGTAAGTGGGATAGTATTTATGCGTGTAATATGTCTAATAATCCTGTTTTTATGTGTATCTGTAGATAATTTGATAATAGAATGCTCATATTCTTTTCGCGCTGCCTGTTCCGCTGTCGGCGGCGGTATACCACTTGCTTTCCTCTTTTTCTTTTCTTCTTGGTTGGGGTGAGGTGATGGTGAAGAGCTGGATGCGGGTTACATTACTCATACGATATCGATCAAATGTGTTTTATTCCCTTTCCGTCATTCCTCCACCATCTAATCCGTCTTGGGGCCTCTTCTTTCATAGAGCACAAAGAGCGTTGTCTATCCTTCCTCCTTCCTTGATGGCTTCAGACTGCTTCCGATGTTGTCATGTTGATTGTACCGAATGTGATTCTCAAGTACAGTGTCGTGCGTGTCAAACATTACCAGTTATTTCTTTTCTTTCTTTTGTTGTCTCTGTCGACTGTGTGTTTGCTAGTATTCTTTTCATCTCATGCGTTTCATAGTTCCATATTGATTCTCCCATGACAAATACGTAGGATAATTGTACTTATTCGATTATTGCTCTATGATTTCTTCTTCCGTGATTGAGAGAGTATATACAGTAGCCCTTATCAATCCCGGAGGAAATGCAAAAATCTGACCTTGTTTTGCCGGACAGGGATGTGGGTTTCGGTGGGTCTGCAGACGTGACGCCTTTTGTAAACAGGGCAACATCCTTGCTGTTTACATTTGCACCATCCGCCCCCTATCAAACACGCCAAACTGTTGTCTCGTGAATCAGCACGAAGGATGTGTCATGCATGTCATGTATCGCGCTTCATTACACCCGTTCCGCTCGTTTACCAACAACGATGATACATCCGGATATCAGAACCTCTGTGACGCAGATCACATTTGACGAGCCTGTCAATACAATCAAAGGCACCCGGCCCGGGGGGGGGGTGCGACTCAACACGACGTATGGGCATATGTGTAGTGCGTGTTGTTTTACTCCTTAACAACCTGGAAACCGCACTCCTGCGTCCGAGTACCGAGGTCACCGGGTAAATGTTTAATATCTCCCTCCATCAATTTGCAATCCATTTGCACCACTTCCGACGACCGTTGAGACGAAGTACTTCCCGTGATACCATTGCCAGGTTGATTCCCGTGCCACTGAAACCGTTGTCAATGTGGATATCAACATATTTAAAAACCTTGTGAAAGGCCAACTACTGCGTACCATCTTCCTCAATTTGGCTCAGATGGGGAACGGGTGATAAGCATTCTGTCCCAAATGTTTGTTGACAGGGGCGCCAGTCCGGGGTGAACATTGTTTTTTTGGGAAAGAGTAATAAGGTAGCCACGGAAAGTCGGAACCATGTCGAGAACTTGACGTTAGAATCTGGATTCAACTGACAATAGCTATTATTGAAGGGGTGTTAACTCTTTCTGCCAGTGTTGTTTATGGCTTCTTTAGCTGCTCGCATCTAGCAATCCCTATCTTGAATTGTGAGTTCCGAGGGCAGTGCCCAGGCCAGAGCACTCAGAAGCACAATATTATTGGATTCGACACTCGAGATGTGCGTCTTCTATTTGATCACTGTCTAGGCTGTTCAGTAAATACCAAGGTCGCTTTCGTTATAGCGTAGTGAAAAAGCATGCGCAAAATGGGCAAAGCGATGGAGCTTCAATAGAAAACCCGATAAATAAAGAATTGGGTCGTTTCATGTCTGAGATCTGAGAATTGAGCTAGCATAAGGGAGTTGTGAGAGTTCCGATGGAAATCATGATTATGCTTCTGGCCATCTTGTGTGGCCTCCTTTTCCACTCCAGGAGATCATCGTAGCGGACGATAGGCACAGAGAAACCAGACCTTACATGGCTTGTCCTTCCTCATATACCGAACGCCTAAATGCATCGAAGGCTCCGCTTGGAAAGGAAGGATACAAAACTTACACTTCACCGCTAGCAACAAGTCGATCGATTTCTAGTCAAGTTTGAAGCCCTCAACATAGTCTTCTTCCTTGTCCTTGGAGATAGCTGTTTCTGCAACTCCTAATACCTACTGAGTTGGGATAATATCCAAGGTCTAGGATCCATGAATGGCGGGCATATGTCAAGAACAGCGGCGGATACATCAATTGACTGACTCGATACTGTTAGCCGGCTTTGCCATAGTCGCTTTCCTTATTCCCTTCGATAGCCTTCCTGAATAAGTCTGCACCGCGCTGAGCGGTATCAATCACTGCCTTGGACCATATGTTCGAAGGAGACCGAAATAAAGGTAATCTGGGGTTGTCCACTGTGAACTTTTTCTGACTGCACAGTTTCTGTGGCGCCATACTCTGGCGGGGCCGAGTCTTAACAGCTCTTGAATGTAGTTTGCCCCAAACGCAATACATATTCTCAAGGTTTAGACGTGTGCTGCAGGTGACGCAGAATCCTACCACTGCCCAGTTCACTGGCACGGATTGGATAGACACGCCAGAGTTGTCGGGCACCTACCCTACCCGTGAAAGCTATGACTTATCACAGGCGTACTTTTCGAATATAGGGGAGTTCTACACGTTTCCACCTCGTTCCAATTACGAGAATGAGCGTGCTCTGGAAGCCGCAACCAAGATTTGGCGAGACCAAACCATCATTAGGGGAAAATTAATGGGCATAGGTCTAGACCAGTTGAAGGGCCCGCATGAGATCATCCTGACTTGTAACCGTTTCACAGCCCATGTCCTGTTGAAGAGGCGAGTTCAGGGGTGGTAGCGAAGGGTGCCAGCGTCCGTCTGGCGTTGAGGGTGGTTGTAAATTGAAGCGAAGTAGAGAGCTGAGGGCGAGGAGAGAGCAAAGCCGAGTGGAGTAAGCAAAAGTTGTATTCGTCGTACCTACTACAAGGTTTTTATAACACAGTTCACGGGGATTTCGTACAGTTTGGAGATTGCTAGATCACAAGAAAAATGGTCAAGAAAACGTAAAAGAAAAAGAAAAAGTACAAATCTTATGGTTTATGACGACATTTTGTTCCTAAGTATCCATCTACAGGTACAACGAATGCGAAATTTTGAGTACGAAATATGAAGTTGGAGTGATAGTCGGACGTCGGATGCCTCTTGATGGTATAGCGCGCTCGGAGGATGAATTCCGTCGTCGAGGGGATCAAACTCCACCTTCCGGAGGTGGAAGGAAATGGTATGCGGAACAAAGGAGACCTCGTTCGTATGATCCGGGAACGTTGGAGCGTCGAGGTGGCGAACCGGCGGTCATTTCGCATGGGAGGAGGAGGGAGGATGGTGTCTGCGACGCCAGCCGAGCTCCGATCCCCATACTGTGATAACACTAAGTATCGTTGTAAGCAACCAGCGGGAAATGTCATCAACACCTAACATTGTCTTCCCACTTATCTCAAATGAACACCTTGGGACATCCGGGACGCTAACGTCTTCCCGGTATACAGTGAACAATTGGCCAGTGTGCCCTTGCGTGGACGCTGCCATTGACGTTGAATTGCTTTTATTCCCCACCACTCGAGGTTCCGTTCTGTCCTGATAACCACGAACCTGGCGTTGGATTACGTTGTTGCGAGTAATGGAAGGTGTTTTACGACCTCATTCACTCATCGATTGGATATGAAGATTTCGCCACGGTCGATCTGGGAATGAACTACGGACGCTATGGTCGACTTCTCTGTCTTCACGATTTTCCTGCCGAGGGCGGCGACATAAACGAGTGAATTCTATGTGAGCGTCATAAAAAAGTCCACAGGCTGACTAAGAAGGATATCCATATTATGAGTTACGGGGAGCGACAGTAAACCAAGGAAAGAATATGCATATGGATAACATCAATGAAAAACATATCTTATAGCGGTTTCGTCACTGCACAGCGGTGGGTTATTTAACTCTCTGTCGACCCTCTTCCAGGCCCCCGAGGCACATCCAGGGGATTCGGGAATGTCAGTGTTTGACATGTTTCATCGAGAGCGAACAAAACTTCTTTTAATTAAAGGCCTGTTATCAAACAGTAGCGCCAACAGTCAGCATGCTTCTCCAGTTAGGGGTGTAAGCACCCAGAACAGAGGCAGCGCGCCTAAACGCTAGAAATACAACACTTACTTTAGTTTAACTGCAATACTCCTAAGTGTCCAACAGCATCACCAGGAAGAGCGGGGAATTACAATAGAGATTAAAAGAACAGCCACATTGACAGATACCCAGTTAAATGGGCGGGCAGAAGTTGCGAAAGGAACGCATGACAACAGGATCAGTAAAGTACTCCGCGCACCCAGGTGGCTGGTTGGAGTAACTCACTTTAGTAGTCTTGGGTATTCCAGACGAAAACCACGGATCTGTTTGCGTGGCAGAGAATCGTTCCCAACGCGACTCTCGCCTTCTGAGGTCGCTGAAGTACTGCTGTTCGTCGTAGCAGAACTCTCGGACGAACACGTACTGCTCCCACTCGAATCTCGTGTGTGTGAAGGGTTGGATATTGGTAATAGTTTTGGGGAATCTAGGTGGCTTGGACATTGCATTTCGGTTGTTGGCTGACAGGGAGCGGGGGATGTACAAGGTTGCTTGGTCCGCTCACTCTGGTTGTCAATCGTGATACTAAGTTCGGAATCCGGGGATGATTGTTCTACAGAATGAAATTGTCAATTCCCATCACAGCCGGATGCCCAAACAGTATAGGTGAGAGAAATATAACAGATTAGACCAGAAGATTCAGCCGGAACCCTCTAGTGAGGCACAAGGACCACAAAAATTTAGTTTGATAAGCATAGGGGCGAGAACTCACGCAAGTATATTGAACCGTTATCATCCCAACGAATCACAGCAGCAACTCTCAGCGGTGACGGGTTCAGCTTCTTCTTCCCACCAGAATGAGATGCCAACCCTGACTCGGACCAATGCGAGGGGTGCGGTTGTGAATGCTGGCTGAATGGCTGATCACGGTGAGGGTGCGAATAGCGATAAACTTTCCTCGGCCGTGAAGAGTGGCCGAACCTTGAAGGCGATGATCTCCTGCGAGTTCTTCTTTCGTCCAGCACGTGTGGAGCGATTGCTTTCACAATATCCCGCGAAGAAGGCCGGAAGTTTGCAATCTGAGGCGAGATAGTGCGGATAGTGGATGTGTAACCGAGCACGGAAGCGGGTGCGCTGCTTGGTCGCAGGGATACCGTTGCCGAGGATGATGGGTATCGGGAGCCGAACGGTGAAGGGGAGAGGGAGGATGGGAGTGTTGAGAATGCATGGGATGAAGATGCTGAAGGCGAGGACGCGTTGCGACAGTGAGATGAAGGCAGAGGAGATGAGGGTTTCGCAATGACTGTAGCATAAGCCATCCTGGCCTCGAACACTGAGCGAAATCCTGGGCGAAAATGGCACTCCAAAGGCGATGAACGGAAGACAGTGAGGGCGTAAGGAGAGAGGAGGCGAAGGGTATCGATCGCTCCTCCTTGCCTCCTTATAATTATATGGGACCCATGCTGTAAGCCTGTATCGCCAGTAATTAAAGTGGCTTTGAGGGTAAACGGCGTGTCGTCACTCTCGTGTCACGGCTCGGGGACCAGCTTCTATCAAGCGCCTGTACATACATACTTAATTGGTCAGGAACCATATATGCCGGGGGGATGCAATGGCCGGGCGGTCTGCTCTGCTTGCATATACCCATGTCGCAAAGCGCTGAACGCGTTGGCAAAGAAGCAATATATGTAAATTGGATTGCGAATGGGTATTATGCTCGCCTTCAACTCATTCTCCGCGTGGCGGGCATGCTTCTATGTTTTGTTCGATCTATTTACGCCCGGCGCACATCCTGGCAGCTGATACTACTTATCCCAGTCATCGTGAAAATATAAAAGGACTTATTGTCACTCACCAAACATTGGCAATGATGTAGAATACAGATAACAAGCTGTCGGTCAACGAGCCTACGCCCTTTTGTCCCTGTCCGGCTTTACTCCAGCCGAAGAAAGATAAGGACAAAATTCTTGAGCGCGCACGCCTAGGCTGCGTACGGCATGCATCATTAAAAACATCACGGAACTGTCACTTATCTGCTGATACTGTGACTATCCACATCAGAAACAGGACCGTACAGCCTGTTCATCACCAGCGCCAAGTCATTTGGGTTGTCTTGCAGGTAGTTGAACGGCCCCGAAGACGCTCACTTGATGAGTTGTCGTGAGGGTGAATGGCATTTCGGTGCTATGTGTACAATCTGCGGAAAAGGTGTGTATGGTACAGGTTGGGGTGAAAGAAACGTGTAGAAGGGCGCGGAACGGCGAGGGGGGTTGGGAAGCACTAGAACTTGTTCCTCTTCCTGAGCTTTGGATTTGCTTCCTGTGAGGCCCTTCGAGTATTATTTCATGAGGAAAAGAAGGGAAGAACAGATTAATAACGTACTTGCGATTTTTACCCTTCAAGACCTCTAGCTGCGGCTCGTCAACATCCATCGGAACGTTCTCTCTATCTCCTAACGCGCGCCTATTCAAAAGATTTTGTTTCTCCTTTCTCTCCATGATCTCCTTCAAATTTCCTTGCAATTGGGTTTCGTACTCTGCCTGTCGAGCTTTGCTGGCACTAGCCTCTCTCGCTATGTGGTTAATCTTCTCATCAAGTGCGAGGAGAACGGACGACGTCGTCGTAGACCTGACAAACGGTTCAGCATTCTACAAAAGGGAAGGTACAGGCAGACAAACCAGTCCTGCAGTGCAGACAATATGCTCTCCAATTTTCCTGGTTCGAGGTCTCTGCCCATAGTATATTCAACCTCGAGCTGGCCTTCCTTCTGGTCGAGCTTCCCACGTAAGATATCGAGGTAAATGGCATCAATGATCAGATCTTCGAGTTCTCGGACATTGGGCATATCCAGTGCTTTCAGCAGATCACTGTACGGAAGGATCTATGCGAAACGAACATGATCAGAAGCCAAGTCAAACAATAAGGGTTCATATCGAAATCTCGTACCCTCCTCGTTGATGCCAGCGTCACGATCGATAGATGCTTGAGTTTTGTAATCTGCGCCTGATTCAAAGGTGGGAACGCGTCCTTGTGTTCTGTTAAGATGAGAGGGATAGAAGCTGCAAATGGCCGCTAATACTTACGCAAATAATCCTGATAGGTCTTGTAGGCGAAGAGCTGTAACAGCGATAGGTGCTTCTCAAACTGCTCGCTCTTTCCAAGCTATATTGTGTAGTAAAGTCAGTGGAGCGTCACAAAGTAAGGTCAAGTGTGAGAACCTCTTGGATATTCGGTAGTTCCAGCAGTTCAGAAAAGACGAAGACGCCAGGGGCAGACGTTGCATCCTGGATGAGTTTCGCCGCTGCCGCGCCCTTGACGGACTTAGCCATGAGCAAAAATGGTTCCAATTTCGCCGCAAAATGTGATCCCAGGTCCATGGTTGCTGATGAAGCTGAAGACAACTTGAAACGCTATGTGGTTGTCCAGAGTCAGTGACAACCAGGGCGTTAATGAGATATTACGTCAGCATGGATTTGATGGCATCATCCCAGGCGAAATAGATTCAACATGTCAGCGTATCCCATATATGTTTTGCGACGCGTTTCTCATCCCTTAATCCTGATAGAGTTGAACAAATGGAGGATACCTATTGTTCTGGCAGTGCAGAACCGAAAACGCTTAGGCTTAAGATTCTCCTGTTCCATGTATTCGGTGTGGAAACCACCGTCACCGTTTCTCTGCGCGAGTTAGTTACTGAGCAGCGCTAAGCGCTTGAAGCGCATATTGTATAAAAGCTACGTGTGTTCCGTCAGGTATCCTCAGCAGGTCTCTTCCTCACCCGTGTCTAAACCGCAGGACGGTTTCATTCTCCTTGCTTTGCTGGTCGCTGGTCGCTGGTTCACCCACTCAATCCCTCTTCTACGCATACCGAGGCTAAAAACACGATGTCAAGTGTTTCCTTCAAGATCCTCGGATACATTGTCATTCTGTGCTCAGCACTGATGGCCAATGCCGTACCTAAGGCGGGAGAAGGTATGCTATTGAAACATTGACGATAATCCTGAAGGACTGACCTTGTCGCTCATTTAGTCACTTGGTATGACCCAAGTAAGCAAACTTTGCCAAGCCCCAAAATGCTGACGCTAACAGCTCTAACAGAGTCTGTCATGAGCCAGACAGGCGTTGGCGCTTGTGGTGGCGAACCTATCGACAAGACGATGCCTATCGCCGCTCTGGCAAAAGCCTACTTCGATTCATACCCGTGAGCCCTCAACCATCCAATGCTCCCGCAGTAGCTCTAACCCTATATACCAGTGGGGCTGGTCCCAATCCTAATGCGTAAGATGATACCACTTGTATGATGAACGATAGCTCATATCTAGCAGGAATCCCCTATGCGGCAAGCGAATCCGCGTGACCAGTCAGTTATATCCTCTGTCATGCCCCAATTTCCGCTGATATTTTGCAACCTTGTAGTTGGTGGAAAATCCGTCACTGTTACGGTCAGAGATCGCTGCGATAGCTGCGAAGGGCCTTTTGACGTCGATTTATCCCAAACATCCTTCGCCCAGTTAACCGATCCTGGTGTTGGACGACTTGGAGGTACTTGGGACTTCGTTAATCCTCAGGACGACATTGGGATGAAACCTGGTAATGCTGGCGGTGCACCTGGTGCACCCGTTCCCCGCGCCGACGGACGAGACAGCACGAATCCCGGGTTTGCTGTCAGAAGAAAGGCCACAGATACTACTCCTCGCAGGATGAAGAAGGTTAGGAGTGGCTTGGTAAAGGTTTCGAAACAAACGAAGAGGGATGAGGTGGTGGACAAGGTTAAAAAACGTGAGGAACCCGAAAAGAGACCTAGGAGGTTGAGCCGCGTCATGCGGGGTATCGTCCTTGACGATCGAAACTAGGCTTTCTCGCACACGTTTGCCATGAGTATTAGGGCTGTAATGCGTATGGAACAAGAACGTAGCACATTTGCAGAATATCAAAAACCATTGCTCCTTGGACTCAAGGCTGCGTGGAATTAGGTAGCGTAACGGACAGGGAAATGACCTTCAGTGAACTAAAACATCAAGATTAGTCCAGTAGCAAAGGCGGCACAGCTGAACAACCGCACTCGCATATTAATAATCGCCATCGTAGGAAGTTTGTCCGAAATGGTTGGTCAATAATTGACATCTAGGCCACAATCCTTGCCTTCGCTGGACATAAACAAAGATCAGTTATCTGTAGTGCGTTCGCCATCACAACTCCTTGTCAGAGCACCCGCCGGGTACCATTACCTGGAACGTATTTTGGTGCTGGCGGCGATTGTGCCGGGGGCTAGTGTTCTGTTGTCATAAGGCGGGCATGAATAAATGATTTTTTTCTATTATCGGCAATAATCTGAGCCCAGCGGGTCGGGAATCTAGTTTTGAATTTTTAAATTCTGAGGGCAAACTCATTTCATTGAGGAAGTCGCTTGTGACCTTAGCGGAACATTCTTGCCTCATTCACAGGGTTTGGGGAGTGACATCAGGAAGGGTTGACAGCAGCCTGTCTAGGGCCTTGGAGAATGAGTAGACCATCAGGTATGTTTATCGAAGCTTTGAAGTCCTTACTCCGATTATTTTCTTTGAGGGCAGCACCTGGCCGAGAATACCCAGTTGCAGCCTCATCAGGCCCAAAACCTGGAATAATAATATGACATTGAATATCGGAAGGGTGAATGAAACAGGGTTATTTTGAGATGGACATCATTCTACTAGGAACTATG
The DNA here is from genome assembly GCA_018524465.1 of Podaxis pistillaris. Taxonomy (NCBI): domain Eukaryota; kingdom Fungi; phylum Basidiomycota; class Agaricomycetes; order Agaricales; family Agaricaceae; genus Podaxis; species Podaxis pistillaris. The sequence continues at coordinate 4,343 of JAEUWN010000072.1, read as the reverse complement.
GAACACTAATGATCACTAGCAACATTCATAGAGGGAGGAACCAGCATCTTGTGATCACACCCTCATGTGAAAGACCCTATCTTTGGTTCTCAGCTAGCACCATTCAAGATGTCCTTCAGACAAGTGGCAGTGATGGGACAGTCTGGGTTCACTGATGATGACCATTGTTGAAGAACAGGTTATAACTTTTTCTATCTGCATCATGCTTGATCTGTAATGCATCCCATGAGCTTGAGGTTCCTATATTGAGCATTTGTTCTGAAGCTGGCACCTGGCAGAGAACCCCCAGAACATGAGTAACCTCATCAGACCCAATGCATAACATTGGCATCAATTCTTCAACTGCTGGGACAGCAATATGGCATTAAATGCAAGGGGTACAATTTGACTTCAACAATATAGTGTTTATGATGTCCAAGTTTCTGAGGTCACATTTATTTTGTCACTCAGGCTCGGAGAATAATGTCCCTTTTGTTAGCCCAATTTGGCAATCTCACCAGCTGACCTTGTCTATAATATCTATGAAGTAAAGCCTTTCATGGCACTTCCAATTCACAATGGATATTCTAGGTATAAATAACCATTGGTGCAGCACCTCCTGGAGGCAGATCAATCATCAGTCTCACAGTCCTCATTGATCCAATGCAAATGGATGTGGACACAGTGCCAGAAAACCTCTGGAGCCAACCCACTTACATGTTATGACCTTTGTGATTAACTCAGGTTGCAACTTAGGCAAGACTTGAGGATGACAAAGGGAAGAGAACTAGTTGGTAAAGCATAAGGAATACAGGTGCTCTACCTAGGGTTTATATACTGTGAAGAGTTGTACTAAGAATAGATGAAACAAGAGATGAGTCAGAGATGAGTCAGTGGGTGACTAAGGCAAAGTGTAGCAAGGGGCTGAGACATATGATGAGACAGTATGCTGAGTAAGTGTGATCTAAATATAGATGAGACTGTAACATCACCCTCCTCCTAAGGTGTCATGACCACATGAAACTACTGTAAGTGTCCATGTAAGTTACTACATACTGGAAAAGTGAAATGTGCTAGGAAGTTCTGGGCCTCTTTGAAGGTTGGTGGATCTTGTAGTCAATGAGTGATCTTGTGAGCAATGTCCCTCTTGTTGGGACCAATGAAGAATTGGTGTTCATTTTCCCTGGTATGTGCTTTAGGGTGAAGTCATATTCTTGTAGCTTCAGGTGCCATCACATTTGCCTTGTGTTGACTTGTTAGGGGGATTGGAAGTACTCTAGGTTCTTGTGGTTGGTCCATACTTTGAATGTTTCTCTTGCCTCAAGTAGGTACTGTCTCCATGTCTTTAGTGCTTTGACAATTGTGAGGAGTTCTCTGTCATATATCTCATAGTTGCATTCTGCTGGTGATAATGACCTGGATAGGAATGCGATGGGGTGCCATTTTCCTCCTTGCTCCTGAGATAAGACTCCTCTGATGGCATATTTTGATGCATCAACCTCCACCCTGAATTTCCTATTGTCTTGAGGGAGTGCTAACACTGGTTCCTCTGTTATGTGCCATTTCAACTCCTTGAATGCATTTTGTTGAGTCTCTCCCCATTCCCATGGTTGTCCTCCCTCCAGCCTATGTAGTGGTCCTGCAATATCACTGAATCCCTTGATGAATCATCAGTAGAAGTTTGCAAATCCTAAAAAGCTTTCGACATCCTTGACTGTAGTCAGCTTGGGCCAGTTCTTGACTGCTGTGATTTTTTCTTCTTCCATTTTGACCTTCCCATCTCCTACTACCATCCCTAGTATGGGTACTTCCTTCACATCAAATATGCATTTGGACCTTTTGAAGTATAGTTTGTGCCTATCTGCTATTTTGAGGAAATGTATTGTTCACTCTTCAAGTTCTTGCTGTGTTTTGCCAGGTATGACAAAATCATCCATGTAGTTGACCAATACTCCTTGTAGTAATTCTTGGGACACCATGTTCATCATCCTTTGGAATGTCCCTGGGGAGTTACATAACCTGAAGAACATGACAGTAGGTTTGAACAGTCCTTTGTTTATTAGGAATGCTGCCTTCCATTCATCCCCTTCTTTGATGCACACATTGTTGTATCCCCAAATGATGTCCAGCTTGTTGAAGTACTTCACATCCTTTAACTTGTCAATGATCTCCCAATCAGTGGTAAAGGTGTCTTGTCTTTGACAGTGATACTGTTGAGTTTCTGATAGTCTTGTACCAGTTGTTTGGACCCATCTTTCTTTGGAATGAAGAAGCAGGGTGATGCATATGGGGATTTTGATGGTCAAATTCATCCTGATGTAAGGTTTTCTTTGATGAATTTGTGGAGTTCCTCTTTCTCCTTGACTGTCATTGGGTACACCTTGGCTGGTAGTTCTTGTGGGCTTTCCTCTGTGAGATTGATTTTGTGGTCCCATTCCATGTGATCTGGTAGTCTGTTGAAGTTCTGTTTGTTGAATAGGTGCATGTAGTCCCTGGTATACTCTGGTAGGTCTGTTTCCTTTGTCTTGTCTGGTTCCTTTTCCTCCTGTGTGCTGTTTCTCCTTAGCCTTGGTATGTCAATAGTTTTGTGCTCAATCTTGCATCCAGGTGGGCATCTTGTAAACCTGATCTGTCCATTGATCCAGTTGACTTTGGGGTTATGCTCTGCCAGTCAATCATGTCCCAAAAATATGTCTGCTGAGTCGATGTGTGATATGACTGCTGCCAGTTGTTTCTTGTGCCCATTAATATCCATCTCTAGTTCCATGTATTCCATGATGTTTTGCCCTTTGTTGTGAGTCCCATCTGCATTGTATACTTTGAATGGTTTCTCCAGTTTCTTTGTCAGTATCTCCTGTTCTTTGACTGCCTTCTTTGCAATGCTAGTGTGTGTACATCCAGAATTGATCAGTATTGTGGGTCTCCATTGCTGGTTTCTGGGTGTCTGAACCTTTGGTTTCACAAAGAGTTCTCATGCTCCACTTCTTCTTTGAGGAATCATGTATGATTGTCTAGAAGAAGTTTTAGATACAATGGCTCAAGAGTTCACACTCACTCTGAGCCTTCAGAAAAACCCTGCTGCTCTGATCCTTCTACACCCTCTTGTTCTTCTTCCATGCTCCTGATGCATGCCCTCTTGGGTGCTCTGCAGTTTCTGGAGATGTGCCCTTCTTTGCTGCAGTTGAAGCACCTTTTTCCTTTTGGCTTCTTACAGTCTCAGGCAATGTGCCCTATGGTGTTGCAGTTGAAGCATCAGGGTGGTGCTTTGTTGTTGGGTGTCATTTGTCTCCCTATCTCCATTGGTTGGCCCATTCCTCCATATGTGATGCCAGTTCCCATGCATCTGGTTTGGGTTTCAATGGCTTCATAATCCAAGCCAATGTTCAGGATGGTTTTCTTCCATTGCTTGTAGGTATCAGGCATTGCTTTGATTGGGAATCCCAATATTGTCTTGATAATGTCAGAGTGTGTGTTCTTCTTGAGCAGGAATATGGCATGCATGTCATCTGTCTTGGACCTCATCTTTAATATGTTGAACTCAATGAGGAAGTCTGCCATGTACTTGTTATTCTGCTAGTATGTCTTGATTCTCCATTCTGCATTGCTTTGTTGCCCTTTGTTTCTGAATGTGGCCTCTACTTCCTTCCAGAATGCATCCCATACAAGTGTGTCATCACTGTTTTCCATCTGATTGAGCTTCATGCTTGTGAATTGTCCTGCTGTCCTGCCTCTCATTCTTGAGAGTACTGCTATGGCCTTCCTGTCAGCCTCTTTGATCTTGTTAAACTTCAAGAAAAATGCCATCAATCTCCACCAGTCATCAAATTGGCTTCTGTTTCCATCAAAAAATCCTGGGTCCAGGACCAATGATTTCCCTCCTGTCTGTTGAGCTGCTGCTGTTTCTTCAGCCATGTCAATATTGATTTCTTCTTTGTCTGTGGGTTCTTCTTTGTCTGCAGGTCCTTCTGATTCTTCTTTGTCTACTGATTCCTCTGGTTGTTCTTTGTCTGCAGGTTCTGGTTGGCCTTCAAGTTCTGACTTGGTGGTCTCTTTGTCATTGGTGTGTTCACTCACTGTGACATCTGAAAATTCTGCTACTGATGGCTCTCAGGTTTGTCATAGGCTGTACAGTGCTGGTGTTCCTTCTCTGCTGTTCCAGATATTACTTCTGCTCATACACTGAGCCCTGCTCCTAGTTGAGCACTGGTATCACCCCTCAATTGGGCCTCACACCTAAATGCACCCTTGGTGTTGCTCCTCAGTGAGCCTTGATAAAATGCCTCTCAGTGGGCCTTGATATATGCTCCTCATTGAGCTGCAGTAATGCTCCTAATTGAGCCCTGGTCAAGCACTCCTGGCTGACC